>VOMN01052006.1:0-156783 GCA_014899125.1 Orchestia grillus | reverse complement strand
GGCCGTGGTGTCGTGTGGCAGGCTGCGACAGATCGCTGGATTAGTGATGGCCAACTTGTATTAGCATGTCTTTACTCCGGAGCCACTCCACAGATCGGCAGCGGTGTATAAAAATTTGTGTTCCTTATGCCGAATTCCCTGACTGAGGAGAGGACTGCTTTTTGCACAACATGCACTCGTATGCAGAATTCAACTTGGTAGGAGTTGCAGCCATAGCGATAAAATACAATGTCGAATGCATATTTATTATGACAGTCGAAACAGTTCATTATTTTTGGACTAGGCTGAACTTCCCTTTACGTTTAGTTGTACAGGCGTCCAATTTTCTTCAAAAAATATATTACTAGTAAATATACAAGCATGCAATGTCATGAACTCGATTAAAAATACACGTCTGTCACTGAAATGATTGAAGGGTTTTAAAGCAGCCCGACAGTTGGATGCTATAAAATAAGAGAGGGCTGAAACATAAGCAGAGCTTTAAAGAAATTTCTGTGCATCACCGCAGAAATAATTTCTTGCAAAATGTTTTATGTACTGTAGAGATGATCGCAGGTTCTGCTTCTTTCAATTCACACGACGGTAACGACTGTTCGAGGAAACTTGGTGGGCATGGAATTACCGATTCGGACACCTACACCTTGATTTCAGATACTTTTTCTACCAACGCTGATCACAAGTGAGCTGATCTCAGCGTTGCGAAAGTGCTGAATAAATTCAAGGGAGACGAGACTAAAATACGACTGTAGCCGCAGCTTAGCCTCTACGTTCCGTGGGCGTTGACTGATGCAGAAATTTTAGCGTAATGAGGCTGCTCAATACCGAGAACCTGAGCAAAGAGCGTCCATAATGAAACGATGCCTGGCCACCTGTCACTTGGCTTTAGTTCTGAATTATAGAACAATTCCAAGTAATGGACGTTCCGTTCAACACGATAAAAATCGATAAAATTTCAAGAATTTTTTATTTTCAAGCGCTGACCAACCGTCAGTTAATCCGTTATTAATTATGTACCACACTTACACAATTACCAGATGAATGATAGATAATGAAATTCGAGCATTGCGGGTCAGTGTCAGTAGAAGTTTATATAACTTTTACTGTCTTGTGATTTTCTGAGGTCTTAACTCGTTTCTTTTTGCTTTCCCGCAGCTTAAAAATCTGTCCATAAAAATTAGCATATGGAAATATAATGGTGCGAGTATCAAAGTATTCGAAAAAAATAAATCGTAAATCTTGTACTAATTTCATCTCAGATCATGTGAGGACATGAATGAATATTTTCTTCCACTCTTTAAACGGAAAAATCTTTGACGTTCATAAAGAACTAAAAGTGAATGATTACTTCGAGCTCTGCTTACAAGTGAAAATACACAAATTTCAATAATAAATGAATTGAAAACATGGAAGAAAATGCCCGAAAGGTTTTTGTAATAAAACCGCTGTTTTTTTAGGTAGATTGTGCACTAAGTTCATACATATGGGTTGCACACTCCAAAAATGAAATGATGAATGATAAGAGTGCAAAAAATTTCGGTCGCGAGTACAAATTTTGTTTTCATTCATTCAGCACAAACGTTATTCACCTTCCAAACTACGCGAGATAATTCACGAAACACGCTCCTGTTACCAAAGAATTGTAAGGAGACATTCAGATCGGCTTTAGGATTGGGGGATAACAATATTGCTAGAATTCTAGGATCTCAGCTCCTGGCTAGCTCATTATGTAAAGGGTGAATGTGAACCGAGAACAGAAAAATCACTAATGAATATCTCAACCCTTATGAATGATTACGCAGCATACTCAAGAAGTCCGTGGATTTTAGATTGAATGATAAACAATCAAGTATCAAAACAGTTATTCCGTAAATTTCAGGTTGAACATAAAACAATCAGGAAAACAATGAACCAACGGATAAAAGACTGAGCACCTAACGATCAGTAGATTTCAGTTTCGTTTTCACACACTTTGTATATTATAGGTTTAACACAAGATACGTCAGAAGCTTTCATAAACATTGCTGTGTTGACCAATCTTCAAGTTCTAATTTTTTGGCTGACTGTTTGCTCATATTTATGAATGACTTGAACAAAGCCTCCGGAAACAGCAATTCCGCCTGTGCAAAACGAGTACAAAATGCTGAGATCTCCTGATGGATAGAAAAGGTACAATATTTGGAACATCCCGTCGACTAATGGCAAGGGGTTCAAAGAACACCTCAACGAATCGAAATCGAGCTGCCCAGCAGTCGCTCTGACGAATGAAGAGGTTTGTTCGTTTCAAGGCTTGAAGGAGCGATAGCGAATAACGAGGTTGGCAAAAGCCAATGTAAACAGTGCTTCGTAAACAGAAGTTCGTGTAAGCAATCCAACCTTAATGCTTGCTCGAATTAAAAAGAAATTCATTATCAACAACAATAATAAAAAACTCTTTTGAGAAAGAAATAATTTACAGGGTTAAATCTTACCTTGCAATTGTGGGAACACTCCCATCCGTATACGATATATTTTTTTCTAAAATACGCATAAATTCAATGATGTATTACATTGAATAACCTCAGCGAAGAAGAAATGAGTATCAATACACATTTCCAAACGCATTCACAAAATTTATCTGAACTGTGTCAGAATTGCAAGTCTCTTCCATTCACTTGGCTCCGGAGACTTTCTTCAGTCTCGAGAATCGAACGTTAATGTATTATGAAGATATTCAACTTTTAAAATTAGAAAATTACCTGAAAGTGGCATCGACAGTAACACTTCCTTCAATTTTCGCATCATGCGAGTTTCGCATTCAAAAGATGAAAATGTTTGTTCTGCAGAATGGTGGAAGCTTTGTTTTGAGGTAAAGTATTGCAAAATTAGCAGGGTCGTCATTCCATCTCTCGCTGATACCGTGACGACAGAAACAGTCGTAACTTAGTTTCTACAAATAGCCGATAATTTACGATAGCCCTATAAGTTTTCCGGAAAGATTAGTTGAAATGATAATAATGTATCAACAGTCTGACGCACAGCATCATAACTCACAATTTTCAACCTAGGTTACAAACAGCACATCAGGAAAGAAAATTCTGGTAATTATGTTACAGTGAAGAAAATAGACAAAATTTCTTAACAAATGTGAAGTCAGGTACTCACCCTTCGGAGACAACGTCGACGTTCTCAGCTGGTTAGGTGGGCTGGGGATGTTTTCACTTGAACTTCGTCAGTTGCTCTTGTTTGGTGCGTCGTTCACGGTAGTATGTAGTTACACATGTATCTCAGTGACTGCTGCATAAACGGCACTTCCAAAGCAGAGGTGATAGTTGGGACAGTATTCGGCGCCATCTCTGGAGGTAAGGTGCAAAGATCGGAAGGCGTGTTGATGAGTTACAAGAATTTTTCTCACTCGACGGTCCTTACTTAGTTACCGGCAAGAAAGCTTTGTGGTTGCTGAGACTACGGAAACTGCTTCTTTTATCTTTGACTTCTAAGTGTCCTGGTGAGTTGACGAACACGTCTCTGATGCAGAGGACGTGAACTCTGAGCGAAGGTGCGTTTCTTTTTGGGAGAATAGTGTGGCTTGCGTAGAAGTGATACGCACGCTAAAAAGAACACTTCCAAAAACAGAAACTTTAGATTGCTGGAAAGTCACTTTTTCACGCCCATTTTTCATGATCATGACACTCCTATAGTGCACATCTCCAATTGCGGAAAAAGTTCATGGCACGATTGTAAAGGGCTTTAGTTTTCATTCGTATCCAGGGAGACAGAGGAACCTTAGGCACTATTCACCGAATGCTGCGCGTAATAACCTCGTCTTCAACTGGCCCCTAAGGAGTCGAAGGATGCTTAGCGGAGTGACAGAGGCAAAGCGTTCCAGGCTGAAGGTCCACAGTACGTGGCCCGCCGACCAGCGGTTGGGTAAAGCTGGGTCTGTAGGGTGAAGGTATCCAATGCAGACCAGCGAGGGCATGAAGCAGCATACAGCTGAACGCAGGAGCAAGGGTAGGCAGGGACAGCCATAATGACGCACTTGTGGTACAAGGTGCAGAGTTGGTAAGAGATGCGATATTCCATAGGGAGGAAGTGAAGGAGAGGTGTGACGGGGGCTGATTTTTAATTGCACTTTTAGTTATGGTTGCTCTCATTTAAGTACTTTTCAAATAACCACAGTTGGTTGGGCTACATGCAGCCGCACATGAAACAGAAACATTCACTCTCGACAACACTCTCGACTGGAAACTGTAACTTATTTTCAATACTTTGGGCTGGAAACTGAGTAAATTTTAAACATTATTACTGATCGTCAAATTTTTCGAAGCACAAACATGAACTTGAACACTTTTTAATCTGAAAAGATCAATAGACTATGTTCAGCAACATTAAAGAAGTGAGAATTTATACTTGCAAAATAGCAATTTTGCACATGGGTAAAGTGTTAACAGTTTTTTAAAATATGAATATTTTTATAGGTAACAAGGGTTATTCATAATTGTATCCCTGCACTTCAGTAAACTCCACCAAAACATCAATTCCTGGCGGAAGTTGGCACAAAAAAGGGGAAAATCAGAAAATCAATAACATGATGTTCACTAAACACGGCGGATACCAACGGCACGACATTGGTGTTCACCGCCAGTAGCGGTGCGTACCGCCAGCAGCGGTGCGTAACGCAAGTTACGGTGCGTAACGCAAGTTACGGTGCGTAATGCAAGTTACGGTGAGTAATGCAAGTTACGGTGAGTAATGCAAGTTACGGTGAGTAATGCAAGTTACGGTGAGTAATACAAGTTACGGTGAGTAATACAAGTTACGGTGAGTAATACAAGTTACGGTGAGTAATATAAGGTACGGTAGTACGGTGAGTAATACAAGGTACGGTGAATAATACAAGGTACGGTGAGTAATACAAGGTACGGTGAGTAATACAAGTTACGGTGAGTAATATAAGGTACGGTGGTACGGTGAGTAATGCAAGGTACGGTGAGTAATGCAAGTTACGGTGAGTAATACAAGGTACGGTGGTACGGTGAGTAATACAAGGTACGGTGGTACGGTGAGTAATACAAGGTACGGTGAGTAATGCAAGTTACGGTGAGTAATACAAGGTACGGTGAGTAATACAAGGTACGGTCAGTAATACAAGGTACGGTGAGTAATACAAGGTACGGTGAGTAATACAAGGTACGGTGAATAATACAAGGTTCGTTGAGTAATACAAGGTATTGTGCGCATTCCAGGCTGCTTAAGCAAACAGTTGCAGGTGCCTTATGATATAAGTTCGTTACGAGATGTCGAGGGTATTTAAGCTCGGTAAACACTAAATAACCTTAAAAATAGCATTACGCTGCTTGGCAAAACTTTTCCCCATCTGCACTAATGGGTTAAGTAACTTTCTCTTATTGACGTTGCCACGCTGCCGCGTTGCAGCGATACTTCGTCCTCTGTTCTGACATCTAATCAATTATTAATCAGGAATGTCTTCAATTTCTCTCGATTATATTTCATCCTTTAGGAAACTAACACTCATACAAAACACAAGCAGCTTGTTTTCGTTAAAAACGTAGTCTGCCCATCATTTTGCACAAAAAATACTTGCAAGAGACACATGATAGCCTGGTTCTTTCAGCCTACTTCAAAATCAACGCAACAACATCGTCAAAAGTTAATGCTTATGAACTCTTGACGCAAGAGTCAATAAAGTTTTTTGAATGTATTTGTATCTGATAGTCTCGCTGATTCGGAATGCCAACCCGGAGAGTTTTCCTCTATCTAATTTTTAGGAGATTGAAAGAGAGACGAGCCAATCAAGCAAGCAGCACTTGGCTATTGTTATTTAGTGGGGTCAAGAGTCACAAATTTCTCTCACCTCGTTAATAGGCATCGTATCATACTTATGTTAACAGTTCCAAAAAGCTAACTGATTAATCTGTTCGCAGCGTGGGACTGATTGATTCAGTCAACAAAAGCGATCATCGGTGACGCATGTCTCTGGAGATCAGCCTGAAAAAGTAACGCGTGAAGCGATGGCTGAGGAGATTTGAGGAAATTTCGATGACTGAACAGATCAGTCCCACGCAACGAAAGCTACTTAGGTGACTTTTCTGCTGGACATTGGCTTTCGAAACCACAGACATTCAGCTTGCTATGGCGAATGGTACTTGGCGTCGATCAAAAAAGTGGCATTGCCAAGCCGTTTCCCGTTCGAATGGATTATAAAACCATGTTTCAGAAAGAGGGGGTGGCTAGTTTTTCATACGAAACTATACTCAGCCGTATTGTCAGGGTGTTATTTGACATAATATATTCTTTGTTCATGGCAAAAATTTCAAAGAATGAGTCCATAGATCTTCAAAAATTACCATTAACAGGTAATTACAGGTTTTTTTGTCTCCAGTGAGCAAGCAGCCTCTCTTCCTTCAAATCACTCGACACGAAAATACGAGCCCTTGACTTTGCTTCAAATGCTAAAATTACCATCTGTTTTCGCATCAATACATGGGTGCAGCCTGATCGCTAATATAATTTGATGGGTAAAAGGTTACCCCTCTGGAGCCAATGGTTGAGGTTTGTTGCTTAGTAGGCAAAGTCTGATAACTCGTTAACAAATTAAAAAGGAAACAGCAATGTACTTAAATTTTCAAGAAGGTACACGGACATATAATTTACAGGTTACCCTCCAGCCTGACGCTTGCGCATGAAAGTAATAAAGCTGTTTTTCTTGGTGGTACGCTCGACTTGCCGCATGATCTCAAAAGGTTTAAAGCTGAACGCATAATAGTAAAAAACTGAGCTAGCATCCTTCAGAGACACCTTCACGTGGCCATATACATACGCAAGCGAAGCACATATGAGCAGTCGAGATATTCAGTTAGAACGGATTTGGTCCAAAACTTCACTGATACCAATCGACGACAAAAGGTTGTCGATCCAACAGGTCATCACTATAACGGAGATGACATATGTAACTAGTCGCGACCCGACACAGGCAAGCGAGTTGGACAGACAGAACTGCAGGCGTATGAAGCTAAAACTCCATTGGCTCTCTTGGTTTTGCAGGGAACTTGAGAGATCCAAGTCAGCCGGTTGACTTTCTCTGACATGGAACTGTACTCATGCTGGTTGCAATCACACCTGCAGTTCGGAGCTATTCTTACTTTATAGAAGCGAATTTTCAATTTTACGGTAACAGTTTTGGATTTTGTAACAAATTTGCAACTGATCTAAATAAAAACAACTTTGAAGTTCTGATTATTTTATTGTTTAGTTCGCGATGTGGCAATTAAACACAGTATTTAACCCTGGAATGGTAACTTCGGGTTTCTCATACCCTTTAGTTTGCCTTCCATTTTTTTCCAATGGAGTTAAAACAAAGAGTCTCTCCTCCACCCAACCTTAGATTCAGGTTTACCATTCCTGGGTTTAAAAGACAGTAGAATCTAGCGTATAATTATTTTTCAGAATTTTGTTATAATTTACAGTAATTATCCAGACTACATTACACACAGATATCCTTCCATCACGTTAAGCTGTCCATGAAAAAATTCAATTTCAGCACGAGCTGAGCAGTTACTGAAAAAAACACACGAAATTCCCAGGACATGAACTGAAGACAACCAAGGCGTATTCTTGACCCACGCTCAGTAAATGGCGCTAAAGAAGAGTGATGACAAAAGTACACTGCGGTGAAGATTTAGTTCCCAGAACGTGCCATGTTACGGCCCCCACAACACAGCACACACTCACATAGACCCTGCGATATGCAGCCAATAAACTGCGGACCTGTCCAAATTTCCCACACATTCTGTTAAAGCCCTGGCGATATTCTCGGACGGAAGCGGTGCTCTGTGTCGAGTCCGAACTTCGCTTAATCTAAATGGCTACAAATTGATCGAAGTACACTGGGAACACCTCATATTATCAAAATGGTGAGAACTCCTGGACCATCTTGACCAAGCCATTAGTCTTTATTATGCCATCTATTTCCTAACTGTCAGACGAAATGAAGAAATAAGGCCTTGCTTTTTGCCTCTACTCAAGGGGCCGCTCAGCGTAGGTCCTACAGCACCAAGCCGAATGTGGAGGAAAAATTCGCCTGAAATGGTGAAGAAAGCCAAATAGAAACTAAAGCCATTTTAAGATTTTAAGTAGATGTACGTTTATTTACGACTCGGATGAAAGAACTCTCTGAGGGTTTAAGAAACTGGATTTTTTTAAATCTAGCGCTTGATGTTTGCTGAAATTCTTATTCAAAATCTTACCTTCATTTTCTACGTAAGCAAGGATTTTTTTTAGACTGAGAACTGAGTAATGCAAAAGTCGTCTATTTTTCCTGGTTTCTCGTAGTACGACCGAATTACATGAAGAGTTGAACGTAGAATACTCTTCAGAACACAGTAACTTAGTAGGAACATCTTTGATAAGATCCCATTGGGAAGAGTCATTGTTGCTAATCGATATACTTCATCATTGTACTCACTGAGGCTTGTTGAATAGCTACGTTCAAATTTAGATAAATTATTTTTCAGTTTCCAAAGTTAGCTTCTGAAAACACAATCGTACAATATTTAGCCAACGAATGCTCAAGATGATCACGGTCGTGGCGAATTTAAGTGACTGCTGGTAATTACTGCTTAATTGGCTTGATTTGTAAGAATACACACAAAATTTGAAGTGCAAGTTAGGAACACATTAACTTATAACCCTAATGTCAACAAAGACTTAACCTTATTCTCCAACAAGACATCGGTGGCCAATATTCAAGAAGGTCATCACGAGTATGTATCTTAATGTACTACATCAACAACGGATCTCGAGATATTAGCTTCTCAATAACTTTTTTCTCGGAATCCATGTTAATTTCACACCGCCATTATGACCACGTATGTTCGTTCGTAACGCTGCATATACTGTGTTAGTTACTGTCTTGGAAGCGATAACGACTCCGCTCAATTCCCACGGAAACAATATTACTCACATTTCAGATGGCCATTGGATGGACCCGGAGGAGTAATGGTTGCCGCAATGGTTGGGGATTGAAGTCCAGTTCACACGGTGCAGCGAAACTCAGACGCAGCAACCATTTAATAGAAGCCAAACAACAGGAAATACAGCTCTTTACTTAACGGATTGCGCTACCTATAATCCATAACACGAAGCGTGACTGCCAAGGATGTGTGTAGGAAACTTAGCTTCGATGTGTCTAAAATTTTTGATTACAAACCAAATTGTGCACGAAACATGTGTGACATCTTATACGGAGGTATAACTGTACAATACTTGTACTAGCAACAGATCTTTGAGGGCTTATTGAGCATATACGACGAGTTTCAATGTGTGAAAACTCATTTACAACGAACTCGTACCTGAATCAAGATCAGTCTTAGGAGGATAACCGTTCTGAAAAATGTGAGTGTAACCGTGGACATGACAAATAAAATCCAGATTGGAAAAGGTGGTTGGGAAAATAAAATACTCTTGAATACAAGTGCAAGTATCACTGCGTATCTATTTTATCTATTTACAGAATGCGGATAATTGAACATTTTTATTCAACAAGCGTACGAGTTAACAAATTATTTAAAAGGAAACCATGACCCCAATTTAACCAGTTTGAAAAACGTTTTTTTTTGTGCTACTTCGGTATGTTTCACGAAATGCTACATTGTTTCAAAACGGTTTGAATAAATTCTTGCAAAATCTGGAGGAAATGCTTTCCTGAAGTTTTTCCTCTACCATTTCATGCCGGTTTTTCTCCCACGTCAGAATTTCAAAATGGAATGCATATAGCGTGCGATTTTTTTAACTTCTGAATTGCTCGTCAAAACAAGCAAGTTCGATGTAAGATTCCTCGGGTTTTTCTCATTAGCAGCAACTACCTCGCAGAGAGACCAAAAGTCGCTTCCTCGCCGTCCAGTTTACGTCCACGGTTAAGGGCCCATTTGGTGCGCTGGCGATACCGTGACCTCTCCATTTTTGACTCGTCTCATCGTCCCTCGTTCGAATACTTTTGAGAGCACGCAATTGCTGGAGATTGTTAGCGTGTTATTTTTTCGGGAGCTTTTAAAACCGATGCACGAGTGCTAAAAAATACAATAGTAGACTGCAACAGGGCGCACAACAGCCCCTTAATTAAAAGCAAACATTGAAGTTGCAAAGGCCACGAAAACAGCTCTCAAAAATACGAAACGCATTCATACTTCCTTCGTCTCTCGCGCGGCTTTCTGTTCTAGCAGAAATGCAGGCTTCTATTGACTTTTCCGCAAGATCAGTCGTCGATGTTTAAAGAACGATGAAAATACGCCCTTGCAATTTTCTTCCTTCGATTCCAGAAGCTATAGATACAAAGGAATGGGAAGTACTCTAGCACGAAAAATGATCAAAGCATTTTCATAACTTTTTTAATCATATATTCGCTCTCCATTTCCTGTTAATGGGGTTCAAGTGTTTGATCAACATGAAACTAGATAGAATGATGAGGAAAAATTGCAACAGCTAACGAAAAAAACGTTAATTGAAATGTACTTCCAATATTGCATTTTTCTATGGATACCATGAAGATGATATCGCTAGAAAGAAATAGCACGTATAAATGTAATTAAATCTAGTCCAGCCCATCCTATTACTAATATCACTCGTCTTTTTACAAATAAGCACTATTTAATTTGCGCATTTATTGCACAATTTCATTAAAAAATGCAGCCTATGAAAATCCCGTACACAAGAGGCAAAAAGCAAGCTCAGAATTTATACAAGCACGTGAAGCCGAGATGGAGTGTAGGCTTTTGATGTTTTCATTAATGAGATCAATCTTTGCCGCTCATAAATCATTCAGTGGAAACAATGCACTTGCTGACATGTTTTCTCTGGGTCAGAGGATGTTAAGCTAAGGGGAACTCAGATACAGAAAATATTGCGTGCAAGCCCTCCGAGAATTGAAGGGGATTTCATAATTATGCATGGAATTAAAAAATAGAGTATTTAATAAATGACTTAATTGATTTAACAGGAATTGATAATTGATTGATTAAACAGGGACATCCCCCTCAAGTAAAGGAATGAGTGTGCTCACTGTACTTCATAAACTATACAAATAGTCAGAAAAAACTTGCTCATTTAATAGCTAATACTATGTGAGAATGAAAATTTGTTGATTACTTGAGAAAGATATGTTCTAACCATAAATCTCTTACACATGAAGCTACTATTACACACCAAAATTTTCATTAAATCGTCTCATCCAGCCCCCCATAAAATTACTCAACATTCAAAATGCAGTACTCATCATTATGCGAGCTTGTATGCAAGGTATCTGTAAAAATGAACTCGCTGAATTTAAATGCTAATAATGTTATTTATAAATCACACGGTTAAGCAAAATGCACTTTAAATTCATCAAATAAATAGACGTGACAGGTATGGCTACAAAACCTAGCTATTGGCATTTAAATCTAACAGACGGAATCGATAAGTAGACGTGACAGACAGCGATGCAAAAATGCAATCGACATCTAAATACGACAGACACAATTGATAGATAGATGTGACAGACATCGATGCAAAAAATGTAATCGACATTTAAGTCCAACAGATACGAAACGCATTTTTATTGATAGATAGACGTGACAGATATCGATGCAAAAGTTATCGATATTTATAGCGGATGTCGATATTTACATTGGATGTCGTATCATGTAGTGATGGTCACATAAGTCATGCTGACGAGCAGGGCATGACAACACCACAAATGTGGACATCCGCATTTGTCGAGTTGACGAGCAGGGCATGACAACACCACAAATGTGGACATCTGCATTTGTCGTGTTGACGAGCAGGGCATGACAACACCACAAATGTGGACATCCGCATTTGTCGTGTTGACGAGCAGGGCATGACAACACCACAAATGTGGACATTTGCATTTGTCATGTTGACGAGCAGGGCATGACAACACCACAAATGTGGACGTGCCCTGCTCGTCAAGGAAGCCGCATGACACACGTGGATGTACTCAAAAAAAGGATCATGTTTACCCAAGACACGTTTTCTGGATGACAGGAAGAACATGCTATATTTTCTAGTTAATGTTCGTCAATCTGTCACACATCATTTGTTTGGCCACTGGGTTCAAAAATATTGCTCGTAAATTTACATTTCTGACGACGCCATAAATAAATATCCATAGGAGAATCAATGAGCCGCTGGCGCATAACCCATATCGCGAATGGTTTCCATGGCTTTTCACACACCCTTTCAGCTTGTAGATAAATCTAAAGGAAAAATGCCACTCTACTAATATATTTTCCCTGCTTCAAGAAGATTTATTTTCGCATCGTAAATTTTGGAGCATCCTACCGGCCGAGTGAATGACTCGCAAGGATGATTTACGGGGCCCAGAGCACGGCAGAAGCTGAAGACTTGCGGGGCCTGCGAGCTGCGGTATGACCGGAGAGGTCAGTCTTCGTTTCTGTAGCACGCCCAAAGCCAACAGTCCCAGCCACTCTGATGTCGATAGGTTCAAGTCATACACAGGCGTGTTACAACTTTCTTCAAAACTGGATAAATTTCGGGTTGCGCGTTGACCCAAAAATTACTCAACGAAAGGAGAGTGTGTGCTTTTTGGTTTACATTGTGAGACCGCGTAAGAGGAATACACGATCGATAAGATGTTTGACCCGAGGGGTTCTGGGTTGTGCTGCGTTGCAAAACACGCTCAACAAACAGTGATTCGTTGCGTTTTCGCTGTTATTTTGGGTCAGCGTATGAAGAATACAAAGAACAGGAACGTTACAATCAAGTGGGACTAGCTGTGTTTTTTTTTTACAAAAACAGTCAAAGAAAGAGGGAACTGGTTTTAGTTCGGATTTTGAGGCAGCGAATGAGAAATACGCAGGCATTGTCCATTTAAGGGGGGCTGAGTACATTTCGGTGCCCAACTCACTCAATAAACACTGAGTGTGTGTATTGGTTTGAGTTTTAAAGCAACATGAAGGAAATGGAGAATAGCACACATGAATGTTACAAAGCACAATGTGTGTGCGTTGATCGGGGGGCATGAATAACGTAATAATTATTTATTTATGAATGTACTGAGTAATGTGCGTTGTACTGAGTCATGTAGTAATGAGGTACTTGGTGTTTTCTTATATACTTCCGTAATAGACTAGCAAGTTTATTGAAAAAACAATGGTAGGATGACAGCTCGGTGTTTTAACATCAGTGCAGCGAGTGTGATCTATTGAATTCACAATAGACTGGTGAGTGTGGTGTAACTTACAGTTATGGGGAGGTGGGGCTAGTCTTTCGAGAGCTTGTAGATGCAATCTTGCACTTGTGTTATCACTAACGATAATGAATTATTCATTTCATTTCTTTGAGGGATACTGCTAAATTTAAGTCAACCTTGGATGTCAATATTTCCATACACCAAGACTCTCGAGAAGGTAGTTCTGGAAAGTTGGTTCACAACTTTAAAATTTTATTTTAGGTAAAGCATTCTCTAATTTGTCGTCAAAAATTACGAAATTTTTAGATGAACAAAATCAAGTGTTCAGGCTATACTGCTCGACAGTTCGAGAAGCCAGCAGATGAAGACAACATAGCATGAAATTTTGTTGTAGTTTTATGGAGCTTGTAAAACGGAGAAAGCATTGTGGCAAAAATATTTTTCAGCGCACTTAACCCTTTCACTCCCGCTGGGATAATAGAAAACATTAGGCTCACTTGCATAACAAGTGATATGAAATTCATTGCGCCACTGATGAAAGCGGGATCTAATTAACTGAGAGTTTACACGAGGCCGCAAGTAACTGGCGAAGCGTAGGTACTGTGACGTCACAAATGTGGGGTAGGCGCCAATTGCGCCCCAGAACTCCCACACAAAATCTGTGGGACGCATCATCCCAACGGGAGTGAAAGGGTTAAATTAAGCTCAACCTCTTAATCTTTAGTTGTGAGATTATCGTTATTTGTATGTTGCATATGCTTCCAAATAGACTTTAGCCATAATTGTTTTAGGTCTGATTCTGGGATTAAATTTGGCTATGACATATTGTTTAAGATTTTCAAGACATGCTAACGCAATGAAAACGTACAGTAGGGTGCGATCTTTTGGTTAAACGTTACGTATTGTAGAAACCCGAACTTTCATTCTAAGAATATCTTTAGAATTTACGGTAGGAGCTACAAAAGACTTTTTCATTGTTTTGCGAGGCGGTCGTGAAAACCATTTTTAAGGCGAAACGAACAAAATCATGCGGTGAGCTAAAATCGTTTTCCCCTGTTCGTTTCAGGAGCCCATCCGATAGGAGGCGCCTCGCCCACTTGATCACAGGGGCAATGTTCTGCATCATTTTTGCGTCATTGCGCAAAGAAAGAATTCCGAGAAACACGTCTTGATTTGGGATCGATTTCCCAGAGCAATAAAACTTGGAAAGGCTGAGCAAGATTAAGAACGGCATGAGGGGAAGCATCCCACGGCGCCTGGGCGAATGGAAGCACTGCGGGAGGAAATCTAGCGGGATGTCCCGCTGCGTAATCTGCCGGACACTCGCGACATGCCATCCATTGCCCCGAGCTCGCGCTTGCCGTGAAATTTGGCTGTGGTGTTCCAACTTGCGCCACAATAGCCATCCACGTGAGAAGTAGTGCCGGTCGTGATTTTTTGAGCGCATTTAGGGTTCGCCTGTAAGAAGCATTCAACACTAGCACTATTAATAGCTACGATCATGTAACTTAGTTTCTAGCCGGAAAATGGAATGCGATCCCAGGTGTAATAATTGTGTCGGGTGACCAGGTCGATCTACTTTCCTTCTTCTTCTACTCTTTTAAGACAATAAATATTCTATTTCGGATAAAACTGCCATGCAATAAAATTTAATGAAAAATTCTTCAGGAGTTATTGTTGAACGGCATAAATTCTTCGTTTATAATTTAGTTATGCCTTTAGCTAATAATTTAAATTCGTATATAATCAATAACATAGCTACTGCTTCAATTAGAAACATGAAAATTTCAATCTTTTACGTGGGATTTCAAATTTCTAATTATTAATTAGTTGCAGAAAATCCTGAAGGATATTTGATTAACGTGCGTGCAGACATTCCCGGCTCGAAACGTACATAATTCGAGCTTTTTCATACCAACTACAAAAAAACCCGGCAATTTCATTACGAACTTTAGTAGGTAGAATTTCTGTATTCTATGGATGAAATATATAGAAAAGAACCATTTCTTCCACACTCCTCACAGTCCATTGATGAATTCATCAGTTGATGTAGTCTTTTTAAAAATTTAGAGTATATTGAGCATATTTCATGGAGGCTATCTTAGACACGCACACGCGGATGCCTTCAGACGAGGCGTTCAGTTATACGAGGCACTATTTTTCACCCGTTCTCAGAACTACGTCGTTAATTTAGTTTCTTCTTTTGAAAAAACTAAAGTTGAATTCCATGATGAGATGTGTTCATGCTGTTCCTACGAATATGTTTTTAATTCCACACGTACATCATACATAGCACAAGTTTCATGGAAGAGTCTAAAATCGTGGTTATGCCATTCTGCTTCACATGGATGAAGGAATAATTGATATAACTTCTTTTGAAAATATAGAAGATAGATATATGAAAGTAAAATGTCTCTGCTCTATTTTTCTAAATAATAACCTATAACCACAACGCATTCCTCATTCCTTGATACAATGAAAACAGGTAACAAATAGCATGAGTGAACAATTGTATTCAGTTTGGAAAAATTTTAACAAGGGCATGTGTTAATATTGCGTCAATTTTATCCCCAGAGAACCTGATGCGGTACTTGATTTTTGAGGCTCGGTGGAACGACGAAAATGTGGATTTTAAATAAGAGAAGAACCACAGCTCAGCCGAGATATGTACGACTTCCTGGGGGAAAACTCATTAATATCTGAGTGGTCTTAAATTAATCTCGGAACATGCCCGTGGAGGATCAGCGTCAGCTATCATTTACTTCTTCAACAGGGCCTTAATTAAACTCCGCCTGCGGCAAGCATTAGAAGTCGTATTCACAATTAAAAAGAAATGAGAAGTACGAGGTCACCAGAATAGAGTACAGTATTATTTACTAGGCGTAGGGCAACATACGTCGAGTATAGCCAAAGGATATGAAGGATCTCCCGTCTACTCCATAGTCGAGTGCTACTCCTGGGCCGAGCAATTTAAATCTCGTGTGAAGATTTGGCTCATTAGCGCTGGATGAAATTGATCGGTGAACCTAATTTATGAACTGATCTTCTGCTTCTTAATGCCGATGTAATGATTAGCTTCCTGTGAAGCTAATGGTTCGGACTTGTATTTTTTTCAAGCTTAAAGTTTATATGTGCCGTCATTATTAGTTTGTACTTAAATACTGGCCAGAGATTTCACTGGTCAGTAAAGCGCAGCTAAATAGGATTAGCTGAAGAATAAATGCATACTAATTTTATATTTTTCTTCCCTCGAGCCGACTGCTTGCGCATAAATTTCAGGGCTTTTTAACTACCCGGAGGCATCCTAAAGTATTCTAAAATAATAAAATGAAAAACAACGAAAGCACGCAAGCTGTAAAATGTCACTCCTCTTCCACACACGCGCCAGAGACATGAACACGCATAAAATAATAGTGAAAATTTCCCGCTGCCCTGTAGTTTGACGTCTCTTAGAGATGATTCAAATTCCGAACGATTCTTTTTCGTAGGAAAATTCTTCGGAGAGACGAAGAATGCGAAACTTTCTCGAGGTTCCGATTGTGCAGGATCAGATGCCCTAAGGTATTGGATGCAAGCACTGGTGCCACTTTGCTCAAGGTCCGCTCTGGAATTTCTTATATCTCCGCACGCACGTAAAATATTGGTGGGATTCCCACTAAATGCGCCCTTTTTAATGCTTTCGAGCGACACTCACCGAGAGACATTCTACTTATTCACTCCGAAGTCTGAAACGTGCAGCTGATTTTCCAGTGTTGGTGGTAATGGCTTCTTGTGGAAATGATTGATGCGGTCGCCTAGGGATCACGTCCCGAGCTTAAGTGCTGATTACATCATGCGATATACTTTTGTTCCTGGCTATTACGTGCCATTGTTAAAGAATCAATAGAAAGAGCACATCATTTTGTGAAACTTTGTTTCAGTATGATATTTCTACTATATTTATTACTAGTACTATATTGAAGAACGGCAAATTAAAAAATTTATTGTCCCGACCACTGAAGCAAAATTTGAGAAATCATTTTTTCCCGTTTATTACTTAGAGTGAATACGGAAAGTGTACTTTTGACCCAGGAATAATACAAAAGTTGTATTTTGGTTTATCTAGAACAATTGTTTGAGGTCCCTTCGGATGTAAATGCACTGCTAGATAAAAACACTTGAAACAAAAATTTCCGGCTTGAAGGTTTTAACGTTTTGCATCACAGGGCTCCTAAGCGGGAAAAGTAATTCAAAGGACCACGCAGACAACAGTTATGGCTTTCAGAAGGTGGCCAGGCTAATTGATGTAATAAGGCCGTGTTGCGGAGGGGAATGGTAAGCTTAGATCGCCTGGCACAGTAATTCCACGCTAGAGATAGACTGGAAATAAATGTAAGCAGATGAAACACGCGGCTATGGATCACGAGCTCAAGTGTTTACCTCAGAGTAAGAAAAGGTATTCATGATACTTGAAATACTGTCAGTCACGCCCGGATGCTGAGCAGGACTAATTCTCCTGTGAGCCTAAAGTGTGCATTGTAAATTCTCGGCTGGTGCTGCAGTGAAATACATTTCTTCTTTATGACCTTCTTCAGTAATTCTGAATGATCACATTTCTAAACATCAGCTTCCACCGCCATGCAGTGTCAAAATCCTTTAAAGGATTCGGTACGGGAATTCGAAAGTTATAACCCAATTGATAAATCCCACCCAAAATAAATAATTGCCCTGCATCGATGATCGAAGCTCGCATCAATCAAGTACTGGACTGTGAAATTGAATCTCTTCGCAACGTGACATTAACCACGTCATTTCCTACTCATAAAAATATTTGAATTTTCCATCACCCGCATTGACATGCCAAGTCTGTCTGAGCGACAGCCGCCTCCGAAATGATCTTCGGTGAAGCATTTCAATTTTTCCTATACACCCTTGATTCATGAATTCATAACTGAATGAATCAACCGCTAGAAGAGAAGGTGTTCTAATTGTCACTTTTAAAATAATTTACGGAGGTTCATAATTTATTTCTAAAGAGGCTGCAACATCTTACAGAGCCATCTACTGTTAATTACATGAATAATGCACCTCAACGGAGACGTGTGCCTGTGTTCAGAGCGGAACGATCGCCGATGACTTTCTCCATCGATGGGCTTCTGATTTTCAACTTTCTGGATGGCTCACTAGCATCAGTAGCCACGAAATCTTTCCGGGTAAAGAACTTTTAGAAGAAATTCTCAATAATAGAATAGAAATTTTACTCGTTTTCGACTATGGTGTTATTATGGTGGGGTCAAAATTGACCTGCTGGTGAGCCATATTGCCGGAAACGTGCAAATGATTCCTGGCAACGTGCTAATGATCCCTGGAAGCGTGCTAATGATCGCTGGAAACGTGCTAATGATCGCTGGAAACGTGCTAATCGTCGCTGGAAACGTGCTAATGATCGCTGGAAACGTGCTAATCGTCGCTGGAAAAGTGCTAATGATCGCTGGAAACGTGCTAATGATCGCTGGAAACGCGTTAGTGATCGTTAGAACCGTGTTACTGATCGCTGGAAACTTGTTACTCATCGCTGGAACCGTGTTACTGATCGCTTGAACCGTGTTACTGATCACTGGAACCGTGTTACTGATCACTGGAACCGTGTTACTGACCACTCGATCGAAGCGGGCTCATAATCACTGGAAACGTGCCAAGTAATAATCGCTGGAAATGTGCCAAGTAATAATTGCTGGAACGTGCCAAGTAATAATTGCTGGAAACGTGCCAAGTAATAATTGCTGGAACTTGCCAAGTAGTAATTGCTGGAAACGTGCCAAGTAATAATTGCTGGAAACTTGCCAAGTAATAATCGCTGGAAACGCGTGAAGTAATAATCGCTGTAAACGCGTCAAGTAATAATTGCTTCAAACGTTAAGTAATACTAGGTGGAAACGCGTCAAGCAATCGCTAAACTTCAAGACGCACAAGATGGAAGCCAGCGCGCCGTCCCCCACTTTTGGAGTCGCCACCCTCGAGCGGCTTTGATCTCAGCCGTTCTCAGATGAGTAGAGTTAGCCCATGGTTTGCAGAGCTTATGTAAAGCGCTACACGGGCCCAGGTCGTGTCGCGCACCCACCGTACGTGGTGGCCGAGACTGACAGCACGAAGCACAGCGTCTAGTCTGGCAACAGCATTCTGCCCCACTGGAAAATGATTCGTGTTTAATAGACCCTCCATGGAAAGCGAGGCGCCGCGAACAGCACAGTAGTGGGATTCCATCCCCTGTAGTGGAAAACGGTTCATGTTCAAGCTGTTCATGATGGAGTAAGTGATGCACCAGAAGCACATCATGACTCGAAGATGGAGCATACACGTATCTGGTGTACTACCAAGGGTGCCGAATCGAAAGGTGAACTAGTGGAATGAAATTTTATAAACGTGTAGATACTCTGTATATTTCTAATGATTTATGTCTGTGGTTTATTTATGGGGTGCTCTGTCGGGCATATGCCCTCCTATAGTGAGGGGTGCATTCGTTAATTGATGTGCTCGTTGAAAATTCTGACTCGTAGCCCTTTACGGAACACGCTACGGTGTTGTCAGCAAGCCATTTCACTCAGCAAGAAACAAACTCGCTAACTCCCCCGCTTGAACGAGAGAGTCAGTGGAACCTAGTGCAAAAGTTACATTCAATTTGTTGTGCGGCGGTTACACTAACTCAATATCAAGCGGCATTCATGTCACATATGGAAAAATAAATTTATCCATCACAGTACACATTCACCACAGCGAAGCAATAACCGAAACTGAGTTACAGGATGGGTACGAAGATAAGATTCACGGTTAGGCTATTAGACTAGCAAGTTTAACGCACACTATTCCCACGGAATGGGATCCAAAGGTAGGGAAGAGAAGAAGGAATCCTTCAGTACGAACTTTAGAAAACTTGGAATCAATGCAGAAGTATGTTCCCATCCAAGAATCCCTACGCTTGAAAACAGCAAGTTAAAAAAGAAGAGGAAAGAAAGACGAAGAAGCGCTAGCAAAGAACGTGTGAAAATTGAAGAAAATGAAATGGGCACGAATGATAAAAGTCCCAAAGGCTTATCTGTATCTGAGGTAATCCAAATGATGAGTAGGAAATGGGAATCGTTGTTTTCCGAGAGAAGCGACACACAGATTCGTCAGGGCTTAGAAGGCGAAAAACAGCAGTGTGTGTTTTTATTAACGTTAATTCATGCTTTATCACAAATGGTTAAATTTTACCGTTCGTTATATCATGTAGTATTAGATGTAATGAATGCTAAAACTTGCCACGTAAAAAAAAAATCTAAAAATTTTAAAATGACGATTTTTCGGGTTGGTTTGACCGTTAACGCTGTGAAATAACATGCAGATTAGGATGGAAGAAATACAAGGGAGCAATCAGTCCAATTATACGAGACACGCGCGCACAAAGCGACACGCGCGCACAAAGCGCCACCCAACACAAACTGTTACGCCATGACCTCGAATTATGAGCCAGTCGTGCGAATCAAAACTTGTAGCCTCGAAATATCAAGCGATTAATTTAGGAGTTCAAGAAACAAAACTTCATGGACCAGGAATATCACCTGTACTACCTACGGTTGAGGAGTAGAAATTTTCTGAGAGTCTCAAGCTGTGATTAAATTGACCATGTAGCCAGAGCTAAATTGTACACCATTTTCATGAGATGAGCCTGACGTTTCGTCTGCGTTCTGAAAGAGATAATTGTTCCTAAGCACTATTTGGGTCTGCGACCACACAGCGTTAATTTTGTTTTTAATAACCCGAATTTCAATATGATGTGCTTGTATTATTATTAACGTCAGCCGGCAGTCAAAATTCTTAACAGAAAGCGAATGGTATTATTATTATAATGGGCTCATTTCACTGAAAAGAGCGACTTCTTTTTGAATCACGTTCGTATGAAGCAAGTGAGTTGGGTGTGGAGCTATCACACAAGCTACAGAGTGATCTATACAGAAACATTTAGAGTCATATGTTTAATTCAGATTTTCGTAATCACACCTGAAGAAGGAACGTGAAAAATTCATGGTGTTAACTTCTCTGTTCACTTTTTTAATCGGATGAATCCTCTCAGGCGAACTGATGATCCTGATACAACGGTTGCCAGCTAGTATTTGGTTGATACAAAAATAATGGCCGATTCCAGACACATTGTTAATTTTGGAAAAATTAAGAGGAAAATTGTTTAAATTAATCAAAATAGAAGCTTAGTGCATTAATGAATCTCAACCATCGATCTAAAAGATAATTTATTCTTCGTAAATAAAAAATTCGCCCCGATGCAATAAAATCTTTGAAAGCTAATTCCACCTTTGGTTTGGACCCGAGAGCTTTACCATTCAAAAATGTGCGTAAGGGCTTAAAAAATTTATGTGGGTGAAGGATCAGGAATATACGAAGGACGTGGTAGAGTCTCGTATACCAAGTCTGAGTTTCTAGTGTCTTTCTTACGACACATGTGGCAGCCCATTATCATGTGAATTATAATGGGAATTGGCTAGGCCGCCCATTATAACACATGTGAATTGGCTAGGCCCAGTTTTGGTCCCATGATATCATGGGACCAAAACTAGGCCACGCCAAGTCACTAAAAGCACCGTCTGCGAATGGCCTGAAAATGTCGCAGTACTAATACCAAGGTTCTAAGATATTTCTCAGACACGTTGACGTGGATTTTGCTCAAAAATTACTCTCAGTTGTTTATTGTCAAGACTGCGCGACTGTCATTAACGCTCGTCATCTTAAACGCCCACACCACTACGAAATTTCTCAAACCATCTTCGTATTGACCACTCACTCGTGGACCCCTCACTCTGCGCTCTGTTTGCGTACATTCATACATAATTTTTACACATACCCATTTTTCCTTACATATATTCATATTTCAGGGCTTATATGCTTTAAAAATATTTTTGTCCGTCATGCGTTGATAACTATTAAAGAGCAAAAATTAACTATCAGGTAAACCAAAATTCACTTGAAGTATACTTAGAATACCACGCCAAGATGGCATTTCCAAATACAACTCTTGGAATGGCCATTAATTCCGTAAGAACCCAATAGCAATGTCTGGCCGGGCTTTGGTGGCTGCGGATGTGAGCTTCTTCTACTAACCATCGCAAAAATTTATAGTCGTTTGAAAAACAGATATGGCATAGAACAAATTCAGTAATTGAAACCGGGAACTGGAATGTTCTCATTATTATGGACGTACTCTCAACAAAAGCTTACAGTTGAAGTTAATGAGGTACGTGAGATCAAAACCAGCACTGTAATCCAAATGTAATTCGACTTTAATTCCTGCAAAATTACACTAACTTGCAATGTGGTAAACAAAGGACACATTATCAAAATGTACCCTAATTACTCATTCAAACATCGCACTCATTAACTGAACTTTGAAGTTAGCACGCAGTTGCGATATCCCTATCATCGTAGCAGCCGATGGTAAAAATACTTATCATTATAGTAGCACTTGGTAGAAGTCCCTATCATTATATGTAGCATCGTCTGATAGAAGTCCCAATTATTATAGTAGCCCCTGATAGAAGTCCCTATCATTATAGAAGCCCCTGGTAAAAGTCTTTATCATTGTATTAGGCCCTGATAGAAGTCCCTATCATTGTAGCAGCCCCAGATAAAAATTCCCTATTATTGACGTAGCCACTATCATCGTATTTGCCTCTGATAGTTACTCCTATTCTTGTATCAGACGTCATCATTGTAGCCATCCTATAGTAGCCCTCCACTTTAGCAGCTCTATCGTCGCAGTAGTTTTTAATCATCGCAGTAGCCCTCCTATCATCGCAGTAGCCCTCCTATCATCGCAGTAGCCCTCCCATCGTCGCAGTAGCCCTCCCATCATCGCAGTAGCCCTCCCATCATCGCAGTAGCCCTCCCAACATCGCAGTAGCCCTCCCATCATCGCAGTAGCCCTCCTATCATCGCAGTAGCCTTCCTATCATTGTAGTAGCTGTCGTTTTACGATAATTGTTAATGATATCATCGCAGTACAGCCCCTCTTTGAAGTCGACGTACAGTTATGACACTGCAACTAATCACAGTAGTACCCCTGATACCTCACTCTAGTAAATAACCACAAAAATGGGTTTGCCAAACCAGAAGATCCTGCGTTCCACCCATGCTGTGATCTTCAGGATACAAAAATCTACTTGTATGTAAATACTCCATGAAACCTCAAAACCTTTTTCAGAATAACTTTATTTCTCTGTAAAACGGTATGAAACCTGAGGAGTTCCTAAAAAATCTAGTATCATATTGAGAAGTGCTAGCAAGTCAATAGTTTCGCAGTAGCTTAGACTTAAACAAAAATACAGTATGTCCCTCTCTAGAAAAAGTGAAATTAGAAGTACGGGGCTTCAGAATAAGGTCTAGAGCGTGCCCTAAGAACTCGTGGGACACATCCAGGCTCATAAGTAGCTACTGTTTAAAGTGGCCATTCCTGTAGCATTGATAAATGAACGTGTGCAATTTTTAAATAAAGTAGCGATCGTGATAATAAATTGTTTGAACTGTTTGAAGTTACGTTAGAAGTTCCAGCATTTGACGCATTTCTTCGGCATTATAAATTCTAAATTACGACTCCGAGACATATTTGAGAAGGTTCTTTTTAGTTCAAACTTGGAGGGGAACGAAGATGCGTATGACGCATTAGCGTCGGGAACTCGGAGCCAAAAGGCAGAGCATCAGTGAACTAGAAAGACGACGCCTCACTGAAACACTTCAGCAGAGCGAGAAGGAAAAATATGGGGTAGCAGCTGTAGAGCTGTAATACATAAATAGATTCTCGAGCTGAAGTACGGTACTTATTTGTTAACAAGTATGTATCACAATTCAGTTAACCCTTCTCCCGGCAGAGGAGTGTGCTAAACTCGTTTTGAGATAGTTTTCATTTCTCTGCTTAAGTGAAGTAAATTCGTCAAATTTTCGGTTGGGAAAAGCTTGGAAGAAGTTCACTCGTCCATCGTTGACCTCTCAGGGCTTGGGCCGACCATTCCCGAGTGCCCTCGCCCATCTAAAGGCGGTCAGGTCGTCTCAAAATCTCACGCTCTTACAAGAGATCTCTCTGCGCGAGGGTCAAACCTAACACGGCTTGATAAATTTGACTCATCAATAGCGTGTTAAATTAAAAAATGCTTTCAACGCGTGACAAATTTACTTTGATAAACATTTGAGGTCATTCATTATGGACACGTCCGAAGAGATCGATTCTGGGCAATTAAAGAACGAATTTTTGGAGTTAAAATTCTGGCACTGAACAACATTAATTCTGGCTTTAAAGATCAAAGATACATATGACTCTAAAAAAGTAATACTGACTTTCCGTAGATCATTTAATTAAGCTCCGTGGCATTCCTGAAAAGGTCAGAATATTAGCTCTACGTATTCACAACATTTTTAAACTTTTCTTAATCACTCGTAACCCTCCATTCCAGAAAAATTATCAATACATATGCAGTAAATTTCTACACTACAATAGAACAAATAATTCACGTTACAAAACAATTAGAAAATTTATGATAAGGCAATTGATTATGAGATAAAAGGATGTCTTCGACATGTTAGACATGAAATATTCAGCGGAGGTCAAGATGCTCACGAGCACCGGAGAGGCGCCCCAGGACGCAACAACGGGTCCAATGGGTCGGCTGAGGTCATCAAAAGAATCATCGCTGCAAAAACTCTGGGACCAACCTTTGAAAAACAGAACACAAGTAAAACTTACTTGTTTTGTGACAAAATGAGTAGAAGAATCAGTCTGACATCATAACTTATCTCGTTAATTGTAACCCAGTAATAGTTGTCACAAACGTGTGACTTGACTCTTCGTCAATCTCGTCGTATAGATGAGTACAACTTCTTGGTTTTATTTGTTTATTTTCTTCTTGAGCATGCACAGTCGTAGCGCTCACGCAAGGGTTTCACTATTAAAAAGTTTTGCTGTAAAGTTTCCAAGGACAGACAAATCTTCAAATCGAGCGCAGTGTTAACGCCTAGAAGTTGATCGCCTCTAAACGTCGGTGACGGTAAACACTTTCACCGCACTTATTCGGTCGTGATTTTCTCTTATGATAAGACGAAATCAAGGCTAAACGTAGTTGAGTCTCCTATTGATCATTATTTAGTGAATTAAGTTTTTCAAGACCCTCAACTCTCACTTTAATTACATACTTTGGACAAAAAGTTTTGTTGTACACTTCCAACTGTTGCTTGAGCCAAGGAGTGTTGCCATATATGTAGTTCAGCCTAAGCGTTGGTGCCGTGACCCAACGTCTCTTTTACCCTTTAGCACTCAATTTATTGCATTTGTGATAATAACAGCATTCCAGGAGTAGCTTTATTCAGAAATGTCAGGGTTGAAATAGCATAAAGAGAAATGGAAAATCCGTAGGAAGTTATTTTGAAGCCCGTATGGCAACCTATATATACGTTGCACTGCAAAATACAGGAATTGGAAAATTTGTTTGGATTAAAGTGAGAGGAGGATCTTTAATTTTTTCACGTTTCATTTGATTTAGATGAGAATTTAAATAGTGCTTAACAATTCAAATCCTTGAGCACTGTGTTTGGAGTTCTACACGAATATATTTTTACTTTTGTGAATATAAGATTATAAAATCCCCAGATTATTAGAGCCGTACTTTGGTCAAAATGCAGAGCAATTTTAGAAATTATCAACACGATACTGATGTGGTTCATGTATTCCTTATCTAATTTATCGAGCAAAGCTGTTCATGAACTAAACCTTCCTTTTAATTCACCGCATATAACATTTTACTTACCTAATTGGATTAATTTTAATTTTCTAAATATAGCTTTAAAATTTTAACCAGAATAACTATGAAAATAGGCAATCATGGTACCAAATACCAAATGTATTAAATTAAAAAGAGTTCATTGTATTTGACTCGCGCTTTTTTGTATAAAGAGGCCACATCGACGGATCATTTTCCATACATAAGAAGTGCTCATGCCAACACAAACAGAATGCAGTGATCTCTCCTCGCTCTTGGTGCGGGCTACGTTCCATACCCAATCGCAAAGTATTAATTTTTGTGAAGCATAAATTTCCTCCAAGTATGAATTTCCGTTACGGAATTCTTACATATGAACCTAAAATACACTGCTATACAGGACTGTACTTTGATCCTGAATCTTTAAATTGTTAATTTTGAAGGAAGAAAATCGATTTTTTTAATCGAGATCATCAATTTTTACGTAAATGAAAAAATTCGGCCATACAGCGAATTTTCTGCGATATGCAAGTATTTCTTTCGAATATGTATGAAAACCCGTGATAGCTGAAGCTACGAAGTAGGTGGCAGAACATGTACCTGAATGCAGTAGAGTCAACCTCACAGAAAAGTCAGCCTCACTGAAACTAATCAACCTCACAGAAAAGTCCACCTCACTGAAATCTCACTGAAACTACTAGAGTCAACCTCACTGAAACTGCGAAGTAGGTGGGATCACCGTATATGTACCTGAATGCAGTAGAGTCAACCTCACAGAAGTGGTTTGAGTGCTCGAGGTCGCTCAGCATTGATCACTGAGTACAAGGTAGAGAGGAGTATCGGCCCAGCATTGATCTCAAATCAAGTCAACACCAACAGCCTAAAAATTTGAACCGTCGCGTTTTTCATTAGGGAAGAACAGCTGCGCCAGTCAATTCAGAAAAATTTAATATTTTTAACAATGCTATACTACTTTTACGATACCTCACAGCATAATCTGCTTGATCGATTAAACCTTATTCCATAACGGCTCACGCCAGTGTCTCATCAATTACCCATTAGTTGAGCTTTAGAGGTGCTGATTTTAGGGTTCCGCAAATATGCTGGAACTATCCTTTCTTGGCATCCATGTTACGAAACTGCTAGCCATTTACGTCACATC
Organism: Orchestia grillus; assembly: GCA_014899125.1. Lineage (NCBI taxonomy): Eukaryota > Metazoa > Arthropoda > Malacostraca > Amphipoda > Talitridae > Orchestia > Orchestia grillus. The sequence continues at coordinate 129,641 of VOMN01052006.1, read as the reverse complement.
GGGTGCGGAGGGCGAGGTGAAAGAAAAGGAGAGGGAAACTCGAACTCTTCACGGTTTGATTATTTCTCCGCCCTATCGATAATAATCAATCAACAATTCGGAGGTGGTACCTGCGCTCGGGCGGGTGAAATTATAGATAAGTATAGATGCTCTGGAGGGGAAGTTAGACTGAGTCCTGGTGTGTCACGAAGGGGAAAATGACAAAAATACAGGCAAGTTAGGCACCAAGGTATTGGTTATGCTCCATGCATTTCAAAATTCACGACCTAAGAGACATGGAGACGCGTCCAGCCATCACCGTGCCTTCCCGATGCGCGAGCGCTGGGAGTCGCGCAGTAGGCCTACTAAATTTAAAACTTTTCCAATTCGTAACAAGTTTTCCTATAATATAATTCGTAGCAAGCATTCTTTCGTGACTTGATGGACTATAAAATAAAAATTCTAATCCAGTTTTGTTTTCTGATAACATAATACTCATTACATGGGTGAAATTTTAGCAACTGCGCTCTAGTCAAGGGGCTCGCATTTTGGTGCCTGGTGAATGAGGGCCAGGGAGGTTGGTTGCTCATTCAAGACAAAAAGGCCTACGATTAACTGTGGGTAGTAACTTAATTATTTGAAAATCTTACTAATAACGAATACTATTATAAATTACAGGGCTTAAATTACTCCCTGTATATTCCTGTTTTCAATCGTAATCCACGAAAAGAAAATCATTCATCGGAAAATGTTTTTACAAACAGAACGTCTACCGCACGACTTTAGTTAGAGATACAGTCAATTTGAAAAAAGGTTATGGATATGCCGCATCGGAAATGAAAATATCATATTTTATGTTGATTTCGTTTCAGGAAAATATATACAATTTTTATAAGGATTTTACTGAGTGAATATGTGATAGTTTTATTTTGTTATTTTTAACTAGTTTTACACGTCATCGATTCTTGGAAGCAACGACAATAGTTTGTGTTGCTGATTATTCTAATTTCTGTAAAAAATACTTTCTAAAAGTCCCTCTGTAAGTCTCTATAAGAGTCACAAAACATCACGTCAGTGTAATGGGATTAACGATGAGCTCAGGCATCACATAACGCTCAAACTCTTCAATTTAGCATCTCGTAGCTTCGAAAAAGACCGTGTGTCGCCGTAATTAACTCATTATGCTCTAGTAAATCAGATACCTGATCGCACCCCTCATGCAACGCTGCACAAGCTCACTAAAACGCCCAACTTGACTGCGCTGGTCTAACGACAACACGATCTCTGCGAGGCGAGTAAACAGTACAGTTAATGTCCATCAGACCCGTAGTACTCGCTCATATGCGAAGCTTTCTTGCGGCTCAATCAGGGGCACAAATGAAAGCTTTTGTAAGGCATAATAGCTAGAGAATCCCAGCCACGACCATAAAGAAGTCGACCTAAGTGATTCACTTCATGGTCTCAATCATCATAAATAATAGAGTTCGCCTTGACATCGTCCATTGAAATGCTCGTTACCAACTTCAAAAGAGTCCCCGCCGAAATTATTTTCACTGATCTAATCCCGTCGGTGATATTGAAAGTAGTGCCGTTGGTCACGAAGTCTTCAGTCATGAAATACACTCCTTAATACCGGATTCTAAATTGAGTCGTAAAAATTCGACTTCGAGAGGCACCTCCTATTGAAGGCTTGTACTCCAGCAAACGTCGAGTATCGATAAAACCTCTTCTATCGCCCATCAAAACTTGAAGAGAAAATTCTGGGTAATGCGATCTATCATGACGTGAATTCAGGTGAGTGAGTGTTCTTGAATGAGAGACTCTTTATATGTGATAAAGTTAAGGAGTTTAAGTTCTTGCATCGTTGCGAAGAAACTTCCCGCTAATGCAGTAGAGACTTTGAGTTAGTTCTATGTAGTTGAAGTTTAAATACAGATACAGGGATTTGGTGAAAGTCATGAAATTAACTTGTGAAGATTTTCACTGTTAAATTAAGTGAGACTTACCTGGCAGTTAAAAATTCATTTAGTGCATGACAATAGCAGTACTTCATGAAGAAGTTCTTACCTAACACGCCCCATAAATCGGGCAATGTTCTGCAAAAATGAAAGATTCCTACTTTAAATGAAGGTTTTATAGAAATTCGCTGCATAGGTGGGTATGCCTTGAAGTCAGTGAGCAGAAAATGTCCTTTACATAATTTTTAACCCATGTAGTCTTGGTCACGTACTGTGAGTAGTCATTCAAATTTAGTCAGACCTTCTTGACCGGTTGTTTGTGTCCATGACTCGAATATAGTATCAAAGAATTTCTTGGTCGGTGTTCTCCAGAGAGTCCCGATAGTCCTCTTTCTCAAAAAATATTGATAATATTGTGGCATACGAGAAAATTTGAGCCGGATCTGAGGAGTCTCTGTAACACTCAGAGGGCTAAACGCACGAACAAAGCGTCTGTAAACGATAAAGCTTGTGTTTCAATCTTTCCTTGAGTCCAAGTTTAATTCTTAATTCAGTAAGATGAAGCCAATGAGACGCATGGAATTAAACTCGGTCAAAAGTGGACTAATGATTACGTGTGAATTTGTTTTTTAACAAATGCCTATCGTACAGTTTACGCTCATCGCGAATGACCACTCGAGAATTTAAAGAAGTTCACTGCCATTAAGAAACTTAATGAATGTTTCAAAATATTGTTCGATTTTTGCTTTGAAATTGGGTCGATTACGTATTTTACTGGATGATGAAGATAATAAAATGATGTCGAAAGCATACGATTCCGGTTCAAAATATGGAACCGCCTGTCAAACGCAAAGTATAATCTTTGTCCCCTAATATTTTAACCAACAAATTAAACTTATCGTCAACTTCTGTGCAACAGTGGAGTATATGATACCCGCTTTAACCCATACATAGGATGAGGGGCAAGTTCCCTGCACTTGCGCAGGTGTCGCTCCAAAGCTACTATCCATAACAAACATGGTAGCTACGCTTCCACATAACCACGGCTCTATCTATGTAAATTTTCAAAAAGTTATCCGAATTTTTTGAGATTTTTATAATCCACTGTTAAATAATTAAACATTATGAATAATGAGCTTGCTCTTCGCAGGTGTGCTACATGTACTTGTAATGGCTTCTACACCAGTAAAAACATGGTCTCTCTTTAAAACGTAAGCTCATGTCAATGCTGCCAGTGGCATCGAGCCGAAAATCCGGCGTACGCTGTGCTAGCCGGTCAATGTCATCTAACCCTAATGCTATAAATAAATTTTTAGCATGAATATGTATGGTAACATCTCGCAACTCATTTCTTTAGACTTTCACTTTACGGTTGTCGCAGGCACCTCTCCGTAAGAGCTCGTCTGGAGCCATTTACGCCGTACCCTGCCGAGACACAAGTCTGGCTCTGCCTGGACGTAAGTTAGAGCATCTGCGCTGGAGACGCTCGGGAGCAGGCAGTGGTCACAGCAAGCTAACCTTGTGTCCTTATAAGGTTCGGCGCCCCCTGCTGATGGCGAGTTGTGAAAACCTTTCCTGAAGAGCCTTGTGCTCAGCATACACGACTACCATACGACTCACGCAGCGCTTACAGCGGTTTTGGTCGAGCCTCGAATGTGCAATCTGCCGAAGAGAAGCTTATTTACTTGGCGAAGATGATTAGAGGGTTGCTCTTTCATTTGCCAGCCATGTAGAACATGAGGCAACGAGGGCTCGGGTTTCGCTTCACCCTGTGATAAGCCTACAAAGAAAAATCACGTTACTATAGTACAGCTTCTCCGCCTTCCTTCTCTCTCTCTGCAGCGGTCTTTCTGGTTAGGTTTTATGCGAGCAGGGCATGTTGAGTTTGAGAATCGGGAAAAAAATTCTGAATGTTTCTAAGTCATGGAAATGGGTTATTATCAGCAATAAGATCTGTAGGTAATCAGAATTCAGGGTCATGTAAAAGTGAGAGATAATTCCTGACCAGCCGAAAGGGAGGAGTTGTGAAGCAACGCTTCATGCTAATTTTGGTAATCGAATGGGAGTGACAGTTCTTAATTGTTTTCCCAGGTCTTCAATCAGTTTCAACCTCGTTGTTTGAGCTTAGTTCAACTTATAAGAAATAGGTACATAAGCGACTTAGAAGACTTAACATGCCTCCTAATTGTACTTACAAACAGACATGCGTTTCATATTCCCAAACGTATTGTAAGCGTATACATAACTAAATTACATTTACTTTAAAGTTAAGCATTTTCTTTCGAGCAAAAACTATTGAAAACATGGCATGGAATTTGTGAGAACAATTTCAAGCCCTCAAAAGTTAAATATTGAAAATGTTGCTCTGAACATAAATCATCTATACATTCTCCATTTGTTTCTTTGATGAAAACAATAACTGTCGTTTGATGAATCATTTAATGAAACTTCTTAACACATCAGGTATTTGCTTTTATTACCGATATAATTCGTACTATCATTTATTAATATTGCTAACTTTTGAATAGAGTTCATATTGTACAGCGGGAGCTAATAAAAATAAAATGACTATAAACTAAGGTTCATAAAGCGTGATTTAGAAAGCAATATTGCAGTCGGGAGAGCGAGAATCAAAGAGCGCAGTATTAATAGAGTCTGTCGGACCTTCATGGTTCACTAGACAGGGACCTTAATTATTTCAGCCCAGTGGAAACCTAATAAAACAACTCAGATAATCCTGAAGGAAGTCGACACTTCATCGTTCTAAATAATTCAGCATTTTCTTTAATGCCGAGGTTCCATGATTTCACCGTCCACTGATCATTGGACAGGAGTGAAATTTGCAGACTGTAAATTGAATTTGCTTTTGGTTCCAATAAACGCTGTTGAAACTCTTGCTTCAATTCATGCAGTCTCTCTTTTGAATTATGCGTGATCTAACGCAAGTTCTATTATAAATTATACTCAATTTATTACGGATTATATCATGAATTTATTATTTAAAGTAGGTGTACTCTATCCGCAGTTTTATGAATAATGTTCAAGTCTTGAAAGGTTCTGTTTAGGATTTGTCATTTATTATGTTCTAAAAAGCTCGTCGCAACTACCAAATCCGCAGTTGGGTGGCTTAGAATAAAGTCATCTGGCTTTGTTAATTAAGCTTATCTCAAACCACAATAGCTGAAGCTCTCTCCATTCTGTGACATTTCATCTAAAGGCCGAACGTGAAGTAGTGAAGCTAAGATCTCGATGCAAAATACAGGATGTGGAAATATTATAAAGACTCCACGTATTTCATAGTGCTGAAGGTTTTCCGAGAAGGCTTCAAACAAAGTCGCGCTCTGTTTCAGCGCGCAATAAGATCTCGATGTCCACTTTATGCTTGCATTACATCGAACGGCGGGGAGTGACCAACATTTCGAATTGAATTAGGATGCTATGAGCTCACCATTTCTGTCGCTTCAACTATTTTTAGGAAGTGAATACTGAAATATGTTTCACGGATGAGGAGATACGGTGCGTAATTTATTCCACGAAGCCATGTAGAGACTGAAGTCGACGCGTACCAGGTCATGAGATTCAAAATGTAATTTGTTGAAAATTATTCTGAAGGACGAATGATGATATATGCAATATTATCATCCACTTTATGTTGAACAGTGATACCATGCTTCGTAGGAATACGAATTAAATATTATTTCATTTAGGAGAGAAGTTACTTCACACCCCTTCTCTGAATTTGATTGAATAACTATATAATCCCTAACATCAGATTCATCTTTCATTGATTGTCGTACTTAAAACGAACTGTTTTTTGAATACTGTGATAGCGCTTTCATTCAAAATCAATTTCACTACACAAGAAGTCCGGAGGCGACGGAGATTTTTTTCGCTGGCAGACACATCCCGCAATACACACGAGTATGCCGGTTCTCGATGCTGAAAGTGTTCAGTTTAAAAGATTTTTCCACCTTTCCAAGGGTATCTTTCGAGTGATAAAATCTGTTAAACTGAACTGTAAAATCAATGCAGATGTGCAATTTTTGGTGTAGAAAGGGTTGGTGTTGGCAAGTAGAATGAGCTCGGAGCACGCCAACCCAAGTCCAACACCCACAATATTTTTTCCAACGAGGTCCAAAAAGTTGCATGAAGATTGAGGGGGCATTTTCCAACTTTGAAAACCAGTTGACTTCGGGCCTACGTGCCTGAGCGTTTGTTTTCCTGCAACTTCAATTCTTTTGGCATAATGAGCAATTTAGAAATTCGACTGTGCACTTCAAAATAAGAATATTGTTTTTATGCTAATGCCGGACTTTCGTAGTTGAAAAGAGTTGAAATTTTATTGCAAAGAATCTTAGAAAATTGTTTTACAGTACAGGGCAGTGAAAGGGTGTCACATTAGACCTTACTAAAACCACCGTGTCAAATCTCAACTGGTGCACCTCTCCCTTTTAAGTTTTTTCCGGACTAAATGACTGAGACAAGAAGTCTCGTAACTCAAGCCGTTAGAGCGACACTTCGCTCCTTCGAAGGCCCGTTTGGTTCCCATAATTATTATTCAGTTCACTTTTTGTTCAGCTAGAGCTTGCTTCCCTTTTTAAGTCGTTCAACAGTAACCGTAGAAGAAGAGTGCTGCTTGTACCTATCCATAATAGACATGCATTTTTATTGGCCCACATATTAGTGCTATGCCTTGTTCGGTGATAATAAAATCGTCTAAGTCGTTTTGTTGCTGTGGTTATGGAAGTGTGCAAGTGCATATCTGTTTCCTGTTGCAGACCAGTTGAAGGTTTAGCCCTACATTTGCTTTATTTATATACGAGAGGCTACAAGCTTAGCAAGTTACACGTGTCAGAGCTACATGCTTTTTAAGCATTCATTTGAGATTTATTTTAACTAAGATAAACGCAAAGCCGTTTGTTACGATTCTTTGTCAGACTCTGATTGATGTAACCCATTCATCGGACCCTGAAACGTATCGTGCAGGCGATAATGTTCACCATTGTTACGGTGTAGAGAGCGCTAAAAGTCATCCAGGACAACGTTGCTGAGCCTTATTTTGAAGTATAGGAGGTCGGAGGAAATAAGCCCACCCGAGTCATGCAGCTCGACTTGTGAAAACTACTGCCGCTTTTTGTGCGCTGCGCACCCGCCCATCCGTTGCCCTTACAGTCCTCGGGTCATGCGAGCCTTTTCAACTCTGCCCGTTGTTCGACTCGGCAAAGTCTTATAGTAGGCATGGAAAGAGCGTAGATATTTTACACATCTCTGAAGTCTAACTGGAGTCATTGAAAGAACTCGTACATTTCTTGCATTACTTTGCAAAGGTTCAGTGCAGTCATGGAACGAGATCACACATTGCTCTACTTCATGAAGTCTTATACTGTGGTCATTGAAACCCACAGATATTTTGGCCCACTCTGCTGTCATACTGTAGTCATGAAAAGAAGTCACACATCCAGAGCGCTGGTCGACAAAGTTCTTCTACTTCCGTGAGCAGAACTCACACATCTCTCGCTCTACTCTCACGCACCTGCATACAGAAATCCCAAGACGAAGATCACAAGCATCATTTCACCCCGACCAGCAGTGGTGCCCATGTAAAGCCCCGCTGTATGTCCCATGTGACTCCTTTCCTGACGGCGTCATGCAGCTGTTTTGTACGCCGAGAGCTGTGAACGAAAATACATTGTCGTGCATCCTAAGGAGAACAATAAGCAATTCATTTTCAGCACAGTAAAGACCGCTTGAGCTTTCTAAACGCTCTCATACAAAACATGAGCAATATTAGTAACTCTTACCAAAAGAGTGGGTCCAGAACAGGCTTCAATTTTTAAAAAAATTCACGGAAAAGGGAACAACTGGTCACGATTTCAGGTTTTATTACAATATCCACACAAAAACTTTATACTCAGAAAAAGTCACAAAGCTTTTTCGGACTAGTTTTTCAACTATTCGTAGAATTATATTTTACACAAAAATTTAATGCGTTACTCATTGAGAAAAGCACTGCAACTCTTCAAAAACTGCGATGCATCAGAGAATTACAATGGAAAATCTTCGTTAAAAGGAAAAGAGAAAACAACTTCTGTACCTTTTACTCTACCGTATTACCGGTATTCTTTTCATCCATCTTCTACTCTTTTTGTTCTACCAGCAGAGAAACGTGCCCGTCGTTCGACATTCGTATCTTCAAAGGGCATCGGTCATTAGAACAAACTCCAATAGGTCAAAAATGGCTACCGAAGATCTTGCTAATGAAGTCACACTATGTTCCATAATAGCATTGATGACAGCGATACTATAGTGAACAATTTTTTAAGATTTGCCGAAGTATGCCTTACTATCTCATTAGTATATTATGTTAATAGTGAAATGTTTTTTCTGCTTGCTGCTTCTTTTAACAATGGGGAATTCTGCTTGTTTTATGAGGTTAGTTAGTAACTGAACTCGTATTGATACATATTTTTTGTCCTAATTTCTATCTCATTCAACTCAAGCCAGCTCTGCTTACGATTATGTCATATCTCACTGGACAGGCAGAACTTTTTCTCAAAACGCAGAAAATTTCCCGCTGTACAGGCAACTGCAGACGTAGATGAGAGCCTTCCCAAATGGCAAAAATAGTCCCACGGCCATTAATCAAGATGTTCAGGTACTACTAATGGCACCTGAATTTACATAAAGTATAAAGCAGATCTTTCAGGCCAGGCAGTAACATCTCCCACTCGAATGGAACAAGATCATTTACAAAAGCGAACAGCTCGCCTTAACGAGGCAGCACACCCAAAAGTAACATAGAAGTCTCGGTAGCTCGCCTGTTAGTCTTCAGGTCAAGAGAAAGGTGAGCCTCTTGCACCGACTGGAACGAAATGATGCGCATTAGAACCTCCGTGCGAAGGTGCAACAGGATTTCGTATGACAAATGGAAACAGATGAGCTGTGATACAGCCAGCCTCAGAGAAGGGAACAATTATCCGAGCGAATACTGTTATTTGTAAAAGGTTGAAAGGGATTTGAGGAGTTGGGAATAAATGATGAGCAAAAGCTGGGGTTTTCATAAGAAACGAGAAAAGGTTTTCTGTAAGGACTCCAAAATGGCTAACCATGTATATTTTTCAAGAGCGTGCAATGTTATTCCTTGAAATATTTTGATAATAAATGAGTACGTTAGTTGGTTTTTGCTGGTGTCAAAGATACCGCTGATATTATATAATGGTGGTGATAAAAGACAAAGAATTAAATCAATTGTGCTAAACATGTCGCTGAACAGATTAATTAGATAATTAAGAAAATTTTGAAGTTAATTTGATAGCATTCACTTCATTGATTCCTTCATCTAATTAATTTTGAGTGTCTGTACACGTTAACATCTCATCGAAATATGCAATATATTGCATAAATAAATAAACTATTCATCGCTTTTAATCCTCCTTGATTTCGAATATACTTTTTAATGTCAGTTTCTGCAACAATTTCGTGAAAAATCTTCTCTGATATAAATGCATTTCATTTCTACCAAATATTTCCTTTTCAGTGCGTAAGTAATATTTCAAGAGTATGAAAAAGTATAGCCTATAGGTATAAAGAATTAGAGAATCATGATGTTCACCTTTACCATTAAAATGAAATTTCATTGTCTGTTATCGCTTCTTTTTAAGTATTTATTTTCCAGTTAAGTAACGATCAACGATCTGGCTATATTTCGTGTTTCATATTTTATGTTATAATGTAGTCATGGAGATATAATAAATGTCGTCATCAATAACCTTGATCAGTGGTGCATATCAGCCGTGATTATGTCCTTAATTAAATGAGATGATATCTAATTTTAGTTTATTCATACTTATTTCCCCTTTTCACGAACGTTATGAGAAAATGGCTCATGAGAAGATTAAAGTTCGTTCAACGATACCCAGTTGGATCATGGATGCTAGAGCTTAGCAACCTAGGCACCTCTCAAGGCCTGATGAGGACACGGACGAGGTAGCAGAGGCGTAGCAGGGAGGGTACAGGGGCCTGGCAGAGGAACAAGTTGCCCGGCTAGAGAGATCTCTGGTGACCCCGAGTTTACCGAAGTGGAACGGGCGAGCGGACCACACCACGACCGGTTTTGCTGAGCATCCTTTCAGCTGTGTTTTTTTAGGGGTTTTCTTTTTTCTTGCTCGGCGAACCGCGAGTGTTCCCGGCACTAACAAATATCACTGGATGTTTTCATTACTGTGAAAAGGCTGTCGGGATGTGGTGGTCAACGAGTACGTATTAAGAACGCGCCTCAAAAAATAGACGGGAATGATTTTCGTCGTGCCGAGTGATGGATCACAGAATCTGATTTTCGGGCTCGCCATAGCGCTGTCATTGCATGGAAGACGGCACCGAGAGCGAGGTAGATGAGGCAGGCGCGCCGGTACTTAACGATGTCCGACCAAGGGAGCCTGATGCGCAGAAACCTATGCAAGGGCGGAGAGACCTTCCCGAACAAAGGGATGAGACCAACTTGAAAGATGAGCAAGATTAAGGTACTAAAAAGATCCTGCCAAATAGGATGAATTTGCAGTGCATGATAAATTGTGGAAAAAGCCTTAACTGCCACCAAGCCTTGCTCTTGGGTAAGAAGGAAAGATCTCGTGGTCGAGTAGTTACGTAAAAAATCCAAAACGTTGGAGAGTACTTTAAATGATCGCCGCATTAGACTGAATCTGTGCGTGATTTCTCTTCAGAGATAGCTATAACGGAGCAGGAACCGCGTTTATGAAATGAGAAAATAAAAGGTTTTCGGCTATGCTGTCTTGCAGATGGCCAGCACTTAAGAAAATGAACTGAAGAAACATAAATTTAAACATGAAATCTAATCGTTTTTCAAGGACAGTGCAGCGAACGCGAATTATATTTTTAGTGACGGGAAAAAGTAGGAAAATTATGTTCAACACCATAATCCAGTAGAGAAAATTTTAGTAATTTTCGAAGAGTGGATATGAACTGATCACTTGAACAGCAAGAACACACTACTACTTTTGAAGCAGTACCTTCTTTTTTCAATATGAACTAATATTTTTTGCGTTGAAATGATCAACGAGTTTAAAATTGGGAGAAAGCTAACTTGGAATCAATTGTACAACACTACCACTCTTTTCTCAAGCAGTAATTAAGAGGGAGACTCACGTTTTACCTTCATCATAAACGCGATACAAATATAAAAAGCCGGAAACCGACTCCAGGAATTCGATTTCAAAGGTGTCACTTTGAGTCAGGAGTCTCTTTGAATAACCACTACATAGATTCAACGTGAAGTTCTTATTTTTTGCCAAGGTAACTTGGTTCAGGCCATTCGATCTGGTGTAGCAACTGGCCGGACGAGGCTTCGCAGCGCCGTGTAACCAAAGAAGGCGATAAACGAGTGTAGCAGAACTACCGATGCGTGCCTAGCAGAGCCGGAGTCAAGAAAGTGCTGCAGAATTCACTGTCTTCAAAATAGGTTCTGAACTCGAGTTCCACGCTTGCACTTTTTGAGCCCTATCATGAGTGCTGTATGAGTGCTTCTATGCTTGTCCCTACGTTAATTGCTAGGGCTGTGTCATCAGATCGATGACTGCGCAGGCATGTGTGGCATTAGCTCTGTTTTAAACATCATCGTACAGTAAAATAGAAATCCTTATCTCTATGTAGGTTGCCCTAGAAGTCTGGTAGCTTATTTGGGGCCTCAAGTGGTGTCTATGCATGATTCTATTTTATTCTGTCATTTCTCACTTTGTGGTAGTACTGTGTTCGATGCCGATTTCTTGTGGTAAATAAATGTTTCAAATATTCTAGATAGAAGGTTCGTGATACTGGGCTGAGTGGAAAATCAGACTTAGAAGGTTCGTTTCCTGGACTACCTTTCTTTCGGTTCTCGATCTGTGAAATACAACAGAGGCGAATGTCGAATCCAGAAAAGTATCATTTGTATCTGAAAAATCAATCAGCGCCGCCAAATACTTTGGAAGCACGTCTGGTCGGAGTTGGAAAAACTCAGAATTAAAAGTCATGAGCTTACACATACGCGTTTGACCAAACCTGATGTTAATTGAACACTGGTCCATGAAGGCATGACTGCAACAAAAGCGCTGCACTAAGGACCAATGTAAAACTGATACAACGATGACCATCGACAGCTTTTGCGAAACGTAAGAAAAACAATTTAAGGAAAATGTACGAGTACTAACAAGGGTCCTCAGGTCGGGGAAATTCAACAGACTTCGATCAAAAAACTTCACAGAAAACATCACAGAAACGAATGTAATTGTATTGTAATTCTCGCGAACAAATCTCTTTTTTAGCATCGCATTTAAGAATTTTCTAGTTAGTTCTTTTACGATACTAAAGCTTACTACTTTAACGTTGAGGATAGTTGAAGTCAATGAACGTGCCATTTATTCGTTGCAAAATTCTTGCTTTAAGTTAAATAGCCTCGCCCTGTCGTACATACATCAGTATGCTGAAGCTCCAAGAAAGCAAGGTCCCGATCTATGTAAGCGCCCTACTTTGAATATTCACTCACGTCAAAAGTAAGGAATGAAGAAAATTTTGTTGAGGTAAATGAAACAGTTTGCACATGCCTATATTTCAGAGTAAATTACATTTAATACAATGCAAATCTTGTAACTTCACAAAATATTGGAAAGTTGCCTCTCTTTCACGATAGAATTGCAGTGTTCCTATTTTGTAATTTTCAAGATAAATTTTTACTTTTACTGTTTTTTTAAGATTGATTTCAAATGACTCGTTGGAAACTTGAAAGCCCTTCTGTTCATGACGCTGCAGGAGTACAATAAGTGTTACCACAGCGATGCCCCCTGAGTCATGGGGTTACCATCGTAGCCTAAACAGTCTCAACACTCTGAAGTGGAGTCTGAGCAGAGCATTTAATTAAGTATGAGTAGGAGTATAGCAAGCTCTTGAGGAGTAAAATTCGTATCCTCATCCTGAAAATTCGGGATGAAGCTGGAATAGAACGTCAGTTTGAAACCAATAAACTAAAACCGGAAATCAAATCTGGAATGTGAGCCCGGCTCAATATCGCAGGTTTAAAAGTACACTGGAAGTGCGAGCCGGTGAAAGGGTTGGTCCGACCTTTAGTCATTTGCTTAATACGGCACCCACACTAAACTGGTCTTCCAAGTGCATCAAGGTTATCTTCAGGCATACGTGGTCACCAGTTTTTGTTAGAGTACTTTATAGCGCGTCTATAAGATGATAATGAATTTCTCCGGCGGAGGCACTCTTGCTAACGCTCACAAATTGACAAAAAGAAAAAAGTTTCTTTTCTTACCTTGAGAGGCAATCAAAGACATTTCCATTCAAAGAAGCGCCGTGACGAGAGGAAAACTTCAGAGGGCAACTCAAAAGTCCGGCACGTAGGAAAAAGTTCGGTAATGAGTGAATCTAAAGTCCTCAAGTTGCTTGTCCTTTAAGATAAGACTCATCTATAAGGCGCGTGGGGCCCGACGGCCGCGCGCTGGCTGCGGTACTCCGCATACTGATTGCGCGCATGCGCCAATAAAAACGAAGATACAGAGATTCCCAGGGAAAATAAAAAATGTCTTCAGAAAGGGAAAACGCTCTACATCACTCGCGCAAACCAGATTTTTTTTTGCGTATTAGAGCTCGAAAGAGTGACGTGCCAGATTATTCGAACGCTGTGTAATGAAAAAAGGGAAAAGCACCATGTATTTTAGATGTATGTGTAAAGTTTCTGTTACTTGAACGGAGGTCAAAATATGCTTCTATCTCAGGGTAGTGCTGATGTTTGGCAAGGACGAGGCCCTTGGTTCATTGAGTAAACGAGGAAGCGAATATTTGATGAGACTTTAACCGTAACTTTTTGGGTTTGAATGGTAAAATCATTCAGAAACCGAAAACAATGTACATACATATCCTTAAATGTGAATACACGTATCAATGACGGATATGGATGAAGAGATTTTGGTTCAGTACGAGAGCGAAAAAATGATACGTAAACTCTTGAAATATTGGTGAATTTCGTGCCTAAGATTTTTGTAACTCATGGCTGCTTGTATGAATAATTTTTTTTTGTGAAAATTTCATACAGAACTAACTCAAAGTAAAATATCGAGAGAAAATGTCGCAGCGTTTCATAATATCATAGGATTTGAAAAAGAGGGAATATAATGCCCAAGTACATTTTTATCAGTGAAGTTAAAGAGAGATGCAGCCCACGTTTATTTTCGACTGCTTTCTCCGAATCTTTGACCCTGCATCATCGTTGCGTAAGCTTGTAATTGACTGAAACCAGAGCTTGGTATCACTGATATCGGAGTTTGGCATTACTGAGTCCAGATTTTGAGCTATGCTCAACTTTATCGCGAGAAAATACATGTTGTGTCGGTTATGAAACGTATGTGTTAAGTGCTCATTTTGTTCAAACTTTCCATTTCTTTCTTGAGAACAGGAAAGAGTTCAAGATGCGAAGCTACAATTAAAAAATTTGTACCATGAAGGTCTGATTTTCTACTTCAAGTTCGTAAAAATGAGTGGAACTACTCTTTTAATCGATTTTTTCATGACTTTTAACATGATGTAGTCGAAACAAATAGAGGTCACAGGCTCTTCAATTTATATACTAAAAACACCACAGTAAATTTATGTCTTTTCTTTAGGTCGCCATAAAAGGTTGGAGATTGCATGACTCAATAAATACATTTCTTCATTGCTAACAAAAAAATAGAGCGATCCCTAGAGAAAACCGTGCCCAGTGTGACCAATAAATCTGAGGCATCTCGTTCGCGATAGTCATCTCATGGGCACAAAATCGGCCGGTGTTTTGCGATGTCATTTTATTTACCATTAAGTGGGGCTAGATGGCAAATGTTCCATTGTCGTTTTTGGAGCGACAAAACAGACGCCGTGCATGTGCTCCGACAGGAAGATTGTCATTGCTCGGGGTAATTGCATGCAGATGCCACCCAATCTCTATTGCTTATATGGGAAAGCGTCATGTTCAGGATATAGAGAACAGCGGGATATTGTCCCCTGATACCGCCGGGCTTCTCTCCACCCCTCACTCCTCAGTCTAAATTATCACTCATAAAAATAGATTGAAGATGCAATCACGAAAAGCAAATCATATCATAGCCTCGAGTTGTGTCGCTGTGAACCGCCTCTGACCTGAGGTCGAGAAAAAGGGACATGCGATCTTCGCTCATGAGGGATAAGGTTGATTCTTCTGAGGCTATCGTTAAATTAGACAACAGTCATCTATGTTTCATTTTAACTATCTCAGGCCTGTTCGGAAGTTCTCGCTGTAGTTTATCCACTCAGAGTCACCGGTTTTTGCTTTTGCGTATCTAGTAGCAATGTTATCTTTTTGTTAAATTATTGAGTTGAAAAACCATGTGGACATAAAATTCACCTCTGTTACGATGCAACAGTGAACAAATTTTCTAAAAACACGAGGCCTGAGCAATGATTATGAAGACGTGTGAAATCTTCACCCACGCCGGCATTAACGTGGCCCGAGAAATTTTTCGGAAAAGTTAGTCTACGTTGATGTGTTCTAACGATTGTTTTCCTTCGCAGAAGATTTCCTATCTAGCCGTAGCTATAGCTAAACTGTGGATCGGAGACTCGTAAGCACAAAATATCTTCCTTAATCGCGCTACAGGCTCACAGCTCGCAGAAGTTCAGATCACGATTTGAAAAACAGCTCTTGCGCTGCTCAGACGGACTATCGGACACATCTCTATCTCGCCTTTTTGCTCTTCGATTGGTTTTAACGGAGTGCACGAGAATCTTTCAACTAGGAATTCCCTAGAACAAGAAGCGAATAAGGAGATTTTTTGCTTGGAACACACGCTCCAGTAACACGGAGAGGACGGAGCCTTATCCATCTTCATCGGAGAGCAGTGGCAGCGGAGCGTGAATTTGCAATGCATCTACTTCACCAGTGTAGGCCCTGTGCTATTGGCTCTGCCAAAGAAAATTTGCTGGTGATCCGACATCGTAGACGTATGATGACCTCAATTATATAGGCTGCTAAAGCTGCAAGCTTTATGCGATGTTCATGCATCGAGGAAATACGCTTATATCGAACACAATCGTGAGATGAGAGAATTTTGTAACATTGTAAGTTTTATCTGCATTTGAATTTTGATGTGTCTAGGAAACTACATCATGGTAATGAGAAGCCATTAAAGCATATTTCACATGAATTCTTTTTTGAGTGAGCAAGACAACAATAATTTTACTCAGGACTGCAGACACACGCTCTTCAGCCATCAGAAATAGATCATGAACCCGTGATTTGCAAAGTCTGCGTGATACGAACAACCATATGATGCTTCAGTAATGACATATGTAATTACTGTTTCAAGAACTCATTTAGTATCTGGGCTAGTAGGTTTAACAATTCGATACCAAAACGTAAAGATTTTCTCAATCTATGAAATTTAGGGGCCATCTCACGCGTAGAAGTCTGTGAAGTCTGTGCCTTCTATGCTCGTGTCGGAGAGAGGCTGG
This sequence comes from Orchestia grillus, assembly GCA_014899125.1. Taxonomy (NCBI): domain Eukaryota; kingdom Metazoa; phylum Arthropoda; class Malacostraca; order Amphipoda; family Talitridae; genus Orchestia; species Orchestia grillus. The sequence goes on along the minus strand of VOMN01052006.1, from coordinate 113,190 downwards.
TGCGGTTGTCTCTGTGGGCAACGTAGCCCCGATAGCTAAATAATTTGTTTCCCTCCCACAGTACCGGCGAAATTTTTCTCCAAATCCTGCTTATAAATTGAACGCCCTGTATCAAGTTCAGCGAGATTGAGCAGTTCTTAATGGAAAGGCATTTCCTAGGCTTGTTTTAGGAAGGCCTTTGAAGAATAAATTAGAGCTTTCCATTCTTCTTTTGATATATGCTGGCGCACCTCCATTTCGAGGCAGTAAATAAGACGGAATAAAATAATCTTCTTTCAACATGACGAAATAGATTGAAGAGTTAAAGTGGATTACATCGATCGTTATATGGAAAACAATGTCAGATATCTTTATGAATTTTTTGTTCGGTAAACTCAACTCCATAAAATGATAGACAATTTTAAGTTGATCATACATATTCGAGATGCATAATTTTACTTTATCTAAGTTTTGATTTTCAAACATTGCGATGAGCTCATGATATTTGCCTTACATTCTTCATTTTATTTATCTTGGTCACCTTTCTTAGCATTCTTTTAGACGGAAGTCTTTCAAAAAAAACAATCATAAATTGATACTGCTGATTCCTAACGCTGTCTACGAAATTAAAATTTCTACTCTACGCCCTTTATATTAGTTTAAATTTTTTACGTACATGACTCTACCCTGTAGGAGCGAGCACTGCCGCGATAGTAATGGTGCATGAGTCGTATACGAACTTCAGGCATGGTGTAGGTGGCGAGTTGCATTATTTGATGATTCGTTCAAATAAACTCCATACAAGTAATGCTCATCACAAGTTTTGAAATGACACAGGCTAGGCACATACCAATGTTTCCACTTTACACTCGCCTTGTGTTATTTTTGACGTTTCAAATAATGAACGTTCAAATTTCTGACGTTCGATGAATGTAGGACGATTGAGTCGCCGCCGGCAGCGGCCGTGATATGGGAACTGTGCCGCAAGTTGCGTCTCGGTTCAAGTTAGCTCAGAACGAATTCCAGCCCCGGGATTGAAATGTCTGTTTGTGTTTGCTGGTAAACATTTATCGTAAGAACCGAGAGCTACAGCTTGCACACTCAGATTGGGTCTGCCGTAGAAATCATGCATATCAACTTGAATGAATTGGGTTCTGTATCTTCTGAAATTCTGTCGCAGAAAAAGAAAAATACTTATCGGCAAAAAAAAGAAAAATGTTATTTTTTCGAAAGCCTCATCAAACGTACTTTCTCAAGTTTTGTTTTTGCGCGATTGTTTTTCATTTTCTATTGTGCAATTAATGATGGCCTAAATTGGAATTTTTTTCATGTTGCATGTTTCAAATGAATGATCAAGTCTTGACGTTTTAGATGCAAGATTGCTAACATCTTTGCATGCATTGTGCTAATTGCGAAATTTTACAAGCTCAACGAAACGGTAAAAATAATCCGAATAATTGACTAAACTTAGAACAATGGACACAGACACGTACATTTGGATCTCAGAAGACGTGTATGATTTTATATAAGAACTCATACACGGCGTGTCAAATGCGAACAACCCTTGTATTAATTCATAACTTTAATGCACTCGTAATTTACTCTGATTGCAGCACTAAACATGAGCATTTCCTTTTTTTGCCCTTCGCGAACCCCGAAAGCGAATTAACCTTTGAGCCACAATAGCCATGCCTGCAGATTGCACGTTTGAGCAAAATATAGGTCGAGTCAGAATTGCTTAGTCTCCTACTCCCTGGGTCCGTCGGCGCGCGCATCCTGCAAAGGCCGGTCAGGGAATGAATAAATGAGTAAAGCTTGTCCTCGTGGTCAACAGCGAACAACAGTTCATTTTACAAAGGTTACGAACAAACTTGAATTAAAAAAATTCTTCATAATATTTGTGCGTAATTTTTGCTTTCAGAAACGATAAAATTGATCTATCCTCCATAAATTCAAACCAGGGATGACCATACGTAGAGTTGCTGCTCAATCTAAGCCTTGGCGTAAATAAATATCTATGTACATGCAACGTACGGTGAGCGATTTTATGGCTCAGGACCAGGCTACTCATTGGGTTCATTTTAGGATTGAAAACATGGACACAACATTCGGGGGGCTTTAGAGGGTTCTCAAGATTAAATATCACCACTTAACTACTGTAATCAAATGTCAATTACCGTCTACCTGTCATATTCGAACGCCTCTTGGACGTTTGCGAAAGCTTCCTTGAATCCAAATTTACACAGCCTTGTAACTACGCCTCCATGACAGCTAAGTGTCCGAGTACTTAATTTTCAGAGTGTAATCGTTTATTGAAACTGCCTTGAACCTCTCATTAACTCACGAGTTATTTTTGATGACGACTCAAAGAGTCATATTTACGAAGAAAATCGTGTGGGACCGCTCACTCTTACAGCCATGACTCAATTTCTATTTAATGCAGCCAACTTCTGAAGAAGCTGCAAAGATTTTCTAAAAATGTTGAAATGCACCCAACTGTACGACGAGCCCCGCGTCACGAGCACGCAATTATGTAGGTAGGTCTCAGATAAATTATTATTGGTCATGATCAAGCTTTCCAAGTTTGAGTAGAGTGTCCAGTGTATAACAGGAGTTGAAGGTTTTGAAACATTCAATATAATACTTGAATCGAGGGTGTTGTTAAAACTTTGCGGGGTTAAAATTTCCACTTTCAGTGAAATTCAAAATTGATTGATTAAAACCTAGCTTTCTGTTTGAAAGCAAAATAGAACCTTCAACTCACCCATAAGAATTGTGGGTGAGTTCAAGTAGAGTATGTTTTTTCTCTTAGATTGAATATTACTCTATGTCTAACAATCGTTAAATATACCATATCTCTAAATAAATTTCTTACTTATGTGCCTTCCTCATGAATTCTAAATTAGGAAATGAATTCAATTTACATCGTATTAGATGTTCCTTGCCGTGTAAAGATGATCAGTAACTTTCTCGTCCAAGTTTCACGTGTACATCATGCCTACATCCTCCCAACAGTCATTTCTGTTTAGAAATCCTATCTTGAGTAGAAAAATAGGTTTTTCCTTCCCAGGAACTGCTCGATTGAAGGCACATTATCTCTTGATCTGCACAAACATTCTCCCTTAAAAACCTCTTCGCAAATCAGCCGTTGAAAGTCGTGATAATGGAAGGCCGCTGATCTCCAATTGCTTTACACCTGCTGAAGTTTTCCCTTATCAGCCACGAGCATCGAAAGCACCGCAAAAGTGTTAATGATCCTGGCCGCCTCCGCTTTCTTTCCATTCGAGTTTTATTTTGTTCGTGAAGCGGCGCCGTAAAGATTAGCTGATTTTCGAACTCCGAGGCTGGTGTAACATTAGTTGGTGTTCTGCAAAGCCTTTTCCGCACAGGCAGTCGAATGGTGCGTCGAAAGTATGGATGTGTTTATCGTTACTTGAGACAAGTGTTACAAATAAGTTTGTAGAACTTTTGCGTTAGTCTTTAAGTGAGAAACACTCTTTCGAGCTTTGAGAATAAATTCAAGCCCGAGGACAGCAAAATAACCTACAAGTTCTGTATGAGAATAATTCTTTTCAGATATTTTTCATTCGAACATTGCAGGTATAGAATTATAAAAAATGGAAACTCTGGGACCATAGTAAAATTTATTAGATTGTTGAAAGATTTTCTCAAGTTAGTGGTACCTCGAGTTCTTTTTACTGAAAAGCACACACAGCGTGAGAACGGTTACGTGCAGGCCGCACATTACCATTTGTTGACCCGAAGAATCTTGTCGAATGTGTATTTCGTAAGCGTTCAACGAAACTTTACATGAAGAACATCAGTAAGGACCAAGGTACTTATTAAGAGTCAAATTGTACTTTTTTCTGAATCAGCTACATTAAAAGATTGAATTTTTCAAGAGAACTAGGTTTGTTTTCAAAAATAACTTTTTCGTACTTGATTTATTTTTTTAAATGAATAAATCGTAATTATGGTTTACATTCTATCATATGCTGTTGAGCTTGAACTCGATAAATGAACGGGTGTAGCGTGGCAAATCTGACTTATAGATTTAGCCTCGTGCTCTTTATGTGATCTAGCAAACAGGCGTCGTCTTGGATAGCGCAATAGAGTACAAATGTCTTGATGTCAAAATGTTACTTTAATTTTCCCCATAGGGATCATCAGGGCATTCCTGTACCCCCACACTTCAAATATGCTGAAGAATATTCGTACATTGAACTACAAATTTAACACAAGAGCTGCAAAATTAGGTTGTTAAATTTTCAACTATTGAGAAGTCTTTTCAGCCAGTTCTTTGACACGCGCCCGTCAGAAGCTCTCAGCTTCCAGAAAATTGTAATAATACATCGGTAAATCAGAATTCCCCGGCACGCATGTATGTAGTATAACGTTCTGATTTCATAGACCCTGCATGATGTCGATGTCGAAGACCACTGATGCCAATCAAACGACGGCAAAGGTGTTAAGTATTGAGCAGGCAGAGCGGGGCTGCGAGAGCGGTCTCGGGCCGGCTCAGCGCCCCAGCAACCGGTTTCGTGGCTTCGTCCATCATGGCGAAGGTGCGGGCGTGCGGCAACGAGTGCATTAATTTTACAATGTATGCGTAATTTTATGTCCGAGCTCATTTGTAGAGTGTGTTGAAGTAAGTTGTTCAGATGAATATGCGAGCTAGCCAGATTTGCAAAAAATAAGTTCGTTGAGATGTGAGTTGTGACAAACGGCGCACAGTTATTTAAATTCAGCCCCCATGTTTTGCTGTAAAGGGAGAGACTTGAAAGTCACCGTGTGGTTTTTGGCTTTTTTTTCAGCGTACTTCCGGGTCTTCCTACTTTTCTTGCGGCAAGGGAAAAGGATGGGTTTCCAAAGCATAGGTCGGTAGAAGCATAGGTAGAGTTTCCAAAATATTGGTAGGGTTTCAAAACACAGGTAGGTAGAAGCATAGGTAGGGTTCCTAAACACAGGTAGGTATAAGCATAGGTAGGGTTTCCAAATACATTCGTCTTGTTTAGAGTTCAAGACATTCTCAAAATTGAGGTACAAACAAATAATTTTGAGTCACCAGATGAATTCTGCAAAAATGAAATTAGATGATACAGTCTTCGCTAACAGTGACCACTTCAGGAACCAGCACTGGCATAATCAAGCATGTTATCCTCAGGTAAAGTTTCACCATTAGTCGTGTTCAGCTGTAAGCCATACTTTCAAACCTTATAATGCGTCCTGTTTCCGTTTGCGATGTGCATTCCTTAGATGCTATATCATCAACTGGAATTATAGTAATTAGAAGCCCAAAAATAAGATGCAGTTTTAACGAATAAATGTGTCCGTCATTAAAAAGCAATAAATTAAAAATGTTCTTTTTTGAGCAGCACATGTTTCACGAGTATGAAGTTCATTCAGTAGTGCAATGCTGAAGCTCCTTTCGTAAAAGTTCTGAAAAGATTCATTGTTCTGAAATCCGCGGTAGAGGAAAATGATAAGGATAACGCCTTCGAGGTAAAATAGAATTATGAGTATTCGCTAAAGTAACAACCCAGTTTTTTGACGGAGGAATAATACATTTAAGTTGACAATGTTACCCAACTTTGAGAGGATGACAGACAGAATAATTCAAGAGAAATACACGATAACCATGTATTCGTGACCAGCCAATCACTGCAGCCGGTAATTACAGAGAGAAAAACAAGCGGTGACGTCATTCAAAGGCAACAAAAACTGGAAACTGTGAGCTTTGAAACTCGAATGACAGCTGCAAGTATCCCGAGTTCATTTACTGGAATCAAGACTCCTGATATTTTCTAACTTACAACTTTGCGTCTCAGATGTGGGGAAAAACGATCATCTAAACATCAGAGATGGAAAGAATTTTACGTGCTAAGGTTTTTTTCACATCGGTTATCACCTCACGTTTTTGACACAAAGAATGTGGTGTCCTAATTCCTCAAGTGTTTTCTAACTCATCTTTTAAGCAACGGTTGTCGTGATCGAGTCACTATGCCTATATGTCTGATAGACACGCAACTACGCCCCCTAATTTAAGAGATTGTAATTCGCTATTGTGAGTTATTTCGGAGAATGCTGGCACGCGGAAGATGGGTTGCTCTCAGAATAAATTATTTGTTAGGTCTTTTATTTCTCGACATGCTCAGGTTCCGCCACTCCTGCGTAGCGAGCGTCGTCAGGAAAAGTAGTTCCCAAAATTGGAAAGTTTAGCTTGCGAAATCTCCATGTAAGACGAAAAAGGCAAAAAACATTTCAAAAGATCAGAGCTTCTGTGTATCACAGCTTACAATGCGTCTAGATGTGAATCAAGAAAAGATTGATGAAGCTCAACTCTAATTGATTCAATTGTCTGATTTTGCTTTTCAAATTAATACATTCGAATGTATTTTTTACTACATTTATGATTACAAACCCGTAACACTTGTCTGGAAAATAAAACTCTAAACGGCCAAAACCAGAAAAAAAGCTTGAAATTTCAAGGATTTGTGCTGCTCAGCAAGAGTTTAATATTAATATATTAATGTCATGGACCTGATGATGATTGCTTATCTTAATTGACCTTATAAATGCATTATACAGAACTTGCAATTTATAAAATGAATTCAGCCGACCGACTTAATCTTCAATTACGGCTTACAACTTAAAATTCACCCGTGAATTTGTTATTTGTTATTCATTTTGCTCAGTTACAAAGAAATGTTATATGTTTTCAACCCAGGAATTAAAAACTCAAATTTTGTTGCATCGAGTAATCACACGCCGGATCATGTCGTGAATTCATTTAAATTCGACACAAAAATATTGCACTTTATGTGCACGTGACGGTGATTCTATTCGGAAACTAGAAATGAATGCACAACTGTTGATTTTTATATTAACAATATTTCCAATGAAATCATTTTCTATGATTTTGTATTTTAAGCGCACATTTCGTTATCTCTACAGGTGCCTCAAAATTTGTTTAAATATTGCTCATTTTTCACACTTCGTTGAAAATCCGTTCCTTCTTATACTCTGTGAAACCACCGGAAATATGTAGCTATTCTTGGCCAAGCTTTTCTCTGTGCCTTTGGCTTTGCTCAGAATATTCTGAACATTTTTGCGTAACCCAAAGATTTAAAAAAAGTGAAACGTCGTCCAGGAAGGAGTTCTTGAGAGACACGCACACACGCACGCACGCACAGCTCGTTCGGTTTTTAAGTTCATTTTGACCACGTCAGTGTCTTCTTTACGGTGTCTTCTTCAATAGCCGCTCATAATTACACTTTGATCATAACCAACACCTAAAGGAGCTCAGCGAGCAGCAAAACAAGAAAAAGAACGAAACGAAGGAAACGAAAATCGGGCAACACAGCTGATTGGCCTCCGGCGAGCGATGTTTTATGGCACGCGTCAGCAAGGTGTGTTGTGAACGATGATTTGAGGCGCGCTCAGGTGATCGCAGATGGGATGGTAACAGAGACTCGCTCCCTCCAACTCAAAAAAATATGTATAGTTAAAAAAATGGAGGGTTAAAAGCGAGTTTAAAATGTGAAGAATCAGACCGAGATTTTCAGACGACGCACCAGAAGCATGAATGCTGGCGGTTGTGAACTCAGAGAAGCGTTGATCATCACGTGTGTACAGGATAATGTATTTTATTTCTCGTGTGCCACTTGAAGTCCGGTCTCAGTTCTTCTGAGGAGGTGATGGTGAAGCAGATAGGCGATGTGGTTTGCGTCTGAGTTCTAGTGAGCTGTTTGGTCAAGTAATTTTGAAAGATATCGAAGGACTAGTCATAGAAGACATAATGTAGATGACCATTTATGTATCACACTACTTATTAACTCATCTTTACATAACTTTCACTCAAAATTAATTTTAGTTGTTTAAAAATAAGCATTCTACTCGATGACAAAACTATTAATCTAGTACATTTAATCCTTTACCCCCAGAAACTTGAAGCTTCATCCGGAAGTCAATGCCATTCGAAGTCTATTCGTTGTAAATATTCTGCGATTTTCTGCGTGTTTAGGAAAGCCTTCACATCAAAAAATTACAAGGATTTTTGAGCTGCTAAATCCATGCGGAATGGCAGCTAAATCATGTCTCTAAGCTGCTGGCGAGCGTTCAGCTTCACGGATCTCGAACTGCCAGCGTCCGGCTCGCAGACATTAAAGTAATTCTAATGAATCTTGCATTGTTGACTTCACACAAAGACTTGAATGAAGACTTCGAGCAGTAGCCCTAACGACTTGGCTTCTATAAGGCAATCTAAGGCTCCAAAGTTGCTCTATCATTTGTACAAGCAGCGAGAGTAGTGATGCAGCGTTTCCTCGCCAAAAGCAAACAGATCACTAGGGTGTTAAGGTGCGTTTTTTGCCCCCGCCTTTTGTAGCTAGAGCATTGAGCCGCCCAAACTTTCTGCCTAGTTTTGACCTATGATTGATGAGGCTCTTGGACAAAATCAACGAGCGACGGTCCTAGTTTGGAATACAGGCGCGGCGCCGTGTCAAAATTGGGCGCTCTGCGGATTTCAAGGAACAAAACTGTTCAATGTCTTCGACCTCCCTGTTAACTTTAGAAGCGAGCTTTATTTCGTTTCAAAGAGCTTGCAATGATCTGATGGCTGGCTCCCCAAAATTGGCTTCATTTCTCACGGCAAGTAGCAAAATGGAAAAAAAAATTCCACATCTTTTATGAATTTTAAAGCAATTTTGCATTTCAGGGAACTCATGAGGATTAACAGATTGTTAAGTTGAGTTTCCATGCTGAAATGAGGTTTTAAAATTTATCGTGTCTTCGATTTAACATCTTTTTCGGCTTTTGAAACAAGTTTCATTTCATTTCAGAGAACACTTGCTGATTTCTGCAGACAATTTATGTGTAGTCATTTATAGACGTTATAAAATAGTTGATACATCCGTATTTATTTGATGTACGAATTCATCTTTTACACTAAATTAGTATGTTTAGTCTAATCTCGGGAATTATACCTTTACGTATGAGTAAGGAAGCATTTTGATACGAATTTCTCGAGGCCTTTACGTACACTTTTGTGAAGAGGGAAAACTCAGATAATATTTTCCGTGTGCAACGGCAAAATAATTTTGAACATTAAACCAGTTATGCTGCCACCGAGCTTGAGTATGTCAGTTTAATTTGTATATAAAGCTGGAGCAAACGCCAACGGTCGCATCATTCGAGATCACTATTTCTGATTTCCCAAAGCTACTGCAAGTTGTTGAATCTCAACTAAGGACCTAAACACGAACTATGACTCCTGGATATAATTTCGAGGATCTACAGTATATTTTGATGACCCTCTCACTTGCAGTATTATATTTTCGACTATAGGTCTCGGCGCGTTACAGGATGCAAAATATTAATTACTAACAACGGTCTCAAAAAAATTCACGTAAGTTGGAGTATTCGAGAACGTCGGTCCCGCGCATCACGGCGCTCTTCCGTAGTGATTTGAGGCGGCGAGCGGAAAGCAAAGTGAAGTGTTATATTGCGTCGGCGACGCGTATTTAGGGGTGCAGGATCCCTCCGGCAGAAGCCTGCCAAGGTTAGCGAGACAGGCGTGCACGCCCAGGCCGACCAACAGATGATCGGACGAGCGAGAACACGTTCGTGACGTCACCGCTCAGTTCCGCCCCAGGTGTAAACTTGTGATGAAGAATCAAACAAAGACCAAATGAATTAATCCCTCCACACTGACTCGGAGATAGCATCTCTCGCCAATATAATTGGCACAAGTAAAGGATTTATTAGCAAGGGATGAAAATCAAGTTCAATTTGTAAAATAGAAACAGCAACCAACCAACCAACCTCTAAAGCTCAGGAAGAAGCAAATTTTGTTGGGCGCACCGATCCTGCGCAGACGGAACTTTGTGCGACTCGTACGATACATTAAGACACGAGGCTGCTGGAGTCGTGTGGTGCATGACTTTTTATTTTCCTATCTAGTGTTGCTTTTTTGGACCCTTCTTTCATTATTTCTTTGACGCGGCAAAGGAAAGGGTCGAGAGGTTAGAAGAGGGCTCTGGCTCTTAGATGAACATCATTGCAATAAGCTGGTCCTATGAGAGCGTTTGCAAACTGAGGCTTGTATAAGGTTAGCCAAAGGCTTCGTAAAGGCACCGGGCCCTCCACTCTATAGGCCTGGGCGCATTATACCAGCTCTACGACCACCAGACTCGTGCCTCTGATTCTTTTAAAGGGAACGGTGACCGGATTAGTCGAGAGATTCGCTCCCAGCCGCTGCATGCTAAGTTACAACTCGTTTCTCCTGACATTCAGCGCCCGAATAACTTATGAGCCGTCATCAGGGCCAGTCATAATTCATCAATCAAATGTCTCTGTGTTTAAATGTCAGCAAAATACAACGATCCTAAAACCTCTAAATCTGCTTACTTATTGATTTGAAACTTAAATTACGGATTTATCAAGATCACATTCTGAAGCGCATGTTGGTCTATTTTAGTAGACTTTGTTCCTTTCTTTTACATTTCATCATTTGGCTCCATCAATGTAAATTATGTAACATTCAATTAATAGCGGCATGGAAATAGAGTTAATTTGAAGCGCGGCATTTAGGAAATATCGTTCTTACTCTCGAAACCCTAGAATCAGAATCCATATCGCGTACGCCGGCCGATTATCATTCAAAATGTAAACTTACAGTTCAAAATCAGCCATACATCACGATTGAACGAAATAAATGACCTGTTAACTTACGTTGAAGATAAGAGCTGCCAGTCGTGATGATCCGTTTTGACAGTCCATGTCTCACCGTATATGAACAAAAGTTAGAGCGCTATTTAGCCCCTGGCCTTCATCACTATTAATTTTTGAGCTGATAGATCCATTAAGTATTATAAGTCCGCCTATCGGACTCTGACGCTTCGTTACCAGTTTTGTCGGACCTGATCGATCATTCTAATCGATGCTTCATTTACTTGAAAAAAACGTAAGCAATTCCATTTCAGGGTTGATCTTCAGGTTTACTGGTGCCATCAGAAGTCAGTTGGAGTCGCCAATACTTGGTTAGTCTCGTCGGGAAGTGCGGCTGGAGACGCTGGATCAACCGCCACATTCTGCGAGTGTAGTTGTCTGTCATTCCACTTTAATCGACAGAGTTCTTATCTCCCTAATGACTTCGGGGGGAGCCTTGATGCCGCCGTGCAGAGATCGCCGCACCCCCAATCCCACCGTGTTCCATCCGCCCAAATATGCTTAATGTGATCTTCCAACTGCCTTCTGCAGGAGGACTTCTACATTATCGCTCGCTCGAAGTGGAGCTCCCCTGGAGACCCAGATGTGTTCAGAGAAGGGGTGAGCGGTGTGCGGGCTTGCAACTGTTCAATGAAAGGGACGCGTGTACATCTGGTGAAAATTATCAAGTCATTCAGGGTTGCGCTCACGAATGAGTTCAATGACCTAAAACAATGTGCGAGCTTGATTTATATTGGCGCAAATTTTTATTCGAAGTCGTTCTGACGAGAGACGAAGTAAAAGCGAAAGTATCGTGAATATATCGAGAGATAATTCATTTTTGAAAAATCAAACTTCGTAGTTCATTAACTCCGAAATGAGCTATTTTAGTCTTGAAATTCAGCAGTACTTATATTACAGCAACCAGCTTCTCATACTCGCTGGTGTGGAGTCGCTACTGTGCCAACATCCCTTACTCGCTGGTGTGGTGTCACTACCGTGCCAACATCCCTTACTCACTGGTGTGGTGTCGCTACCGTGCCAACACCCCTTACTCACTGGTGTGGTGTCACTACCGTGCCAACCTCCCATATATACTCGCTGCTGTAGTGAGTACCAAAAAGGAGATCGCAGGCAGTTACACACCACAGCTTCCTGATTTAATTTTATTCTAAGAGCAACAATCAGGTGTGAAACGAAGTTCTTTATTGATTTTTTAGTGTATAATTAATGAGCCCCAGTACAGGGTGCAGGAAAACGTTGTACCTCACGATGATTGATCATGAGGCATTTATTTAAATATTGCAAAGGTAATTTTTTTTAAATAATGAAAGAAAAAAAAACAAATCAATGCGTTAAGTTGCTTCATTGGAAACATTTCAAACAAAGTCTCCGTATTTACTAAACAATTAATGAAGATTTAACCGTACGTGGTAACTTTTATTTGCGTTACCTTGCGCTCAGAGTGGGCTGTGAATATTTCTGGGAGCCTTGTACGAGCATGACCTCGTGTCCTCAAGTAACAAATAGCTCTAGCTACTTGCTGCTAAAGAGTTGCTAGCACGGTGTATCTCTGTTATGTGCAACTAAATTTACAAGCGAGTACTACCTCCATAACTTCTATCTAAAGAGTTACACGTGACTATCATCCCTATTATTTAAAACTAGGGAGTTACGTTTGAGTAATATCTCTATTACTTGACACTAAAAAGTTACAAGTAAGCAAAATTTACTTCGGGTAAGATTTGCTTTGTTCGAAAGTCATTCATTATACCACCTGAGGAGTAAGTTTATTCAATAGTTTATCTTCAAATGCCCTGTGGCGGAATTTCAAGGAAATGAGAGCAGTGACGAACTGGTTTCTGTATTTCGGACAAAACCGCTGCACAGCTGTCATCCGTTGACGGACATAAACGCAACAGGCTGTTAATTACTCGCAATTAATGAAATTCGGGCACACGACTCGGAAATTTAAACTGGCGGACTTGATACAGGATATCTAATTGGACGGGCGTGGTTGAGAACGAACTGGACCTGGACGCCCTTTTGTGTTAAACACCCAGCATTGAGATACGATGCTGGGAAGCGAGGCCGGTAATGACATTTGCTGTACAGAATGGGCACCTCCGTGACGATTCATACATGCATGTGAATAGTGCAAATGTCAACGGCACCAAATAGTCGAGAATTACGGCTTCAAAACAAGGAACGCAGCAAATGTTGCAAATTAATGAAGAAGTCCGTTGTGCCATTTTGTTTCACGCTTGAGATGGAGTACAAATTAGCGATCAGTCGACGGAACACGCAGTCATGATTATTCATTTATTGGGCTTAGATTCGCTAAGTAATTTATTTTACTCACTCGTAGGAATGAATTCCATAATTGGGGCCCTTAGACACGTACGGTACCAACCGTTGAATTTAAAAACACCAGAAAACGGCTTCAAAATTTCAAGACCCGAGCAGTGAGGCACAGAGGTGAGAGTCACCTCGACTCATATTGATTTTTGACCATTTGCTTATGTGTCATCCTGTAGCTAGGACTCAATCTCCCGACAGAGGAAGGTGGGGATGACAGTGGCATACATACCTCGTTTTCGCTATACATGGCGCTCGGTATCGTGAGATCTCAGGGGCCTCACCTCAATTAACAGGGATAATAATTATTTCATAAAAATTACGAATAATGAATGATATGCTGTGCTGGCTAATATGACTCTTATGTGAAACCCATATCTTTTGAAATGCTCTCATCTTATTTCTGGAAAACCTGCTTAAACTGTTTACAAAGCAGCCCTCGGTAGGCAAAGCATTTCACGATTGCAAATAGAGCGGTCACAGCCTCGTCAAGTACATTGATATCAGCAGGGAAGGCGTCACAACCATGCAAAATTCCAGCTGTGCGCTTTCCGGACATCAGTATGCTACACAAGAGCACAGTAATTATCACTCCGCCATCTCGACATGTGCTCTATATAGGCTTTGAAATCTTTCATTTCTGATATTAAATGATGAATTTCCGTACAATACAAGGCTATTTTAATAATTTTCCGTTAGAACAAGTGACGATATCGTACGAGTCTTGCAGCTGCCCCCCCCCTCCTCCACTAATAACCATACCGTTTAATGGGCGCAGAGACAGTAGTGGAAAATAATTCAGCTATTCTTAATCATGGATCCAGCCATCATCGGTTCTTTTACCATCCATGTGCGATTTAATACATGTAGTTACAGAGCCGTTTAACTATATTATTTTTACAATTTTCTATGCATATTCACAATTCAGAGTTCGACCGATGTGCTCAAAAGTCTGTGTGAAAAACAATAAATGTTTCGCAATGTTTCTTAAATCCTTGTGAATTCTCGTAGTTTTATGTCAATGTTATATATATATCATATCTAGTAGTCTTTTCATATATTTTGCTTATACACAAAAAATATTCGACCTTTAAAAGAAGAAAACAGACTCAACTTCGATACAAGCGACTATCACAGCTTATTTCTGCCGTACGTATCAAGAATATGGCTTTGACAGACGTCAATTTCCACGAAACTGTTCTACTAAGTTTGATGTAAATTTTGCATCTGAACAGCGTATTTAACGTTCAAAATAGTTCCTTTTATTTCTCCCTCAACAACGTTATATGACCTCAAATTGTGGAAGCACCCAGCCAACACGTTGTGCCAAACGTATTCGAGAAACCTAGACATTTAATTCCATTTTTCCTTCATCGACATCCTACATGGAAGGTTGTAAGTTATTACTTCAAATTAAGAGAGCACCCAACCAACATGTTGTGGCAGACGCAGGACGCACGAGGAGGCTGGACCAGGCCAACTAACTGGTGCCTGCGTGTGCAGTCCGCGTTGAGTAATTAGGATCTCCTTTCAAGTGTCAAAAGTTCATAAATAACCCTTGATAGAGCTTGAAGTGTTCTCCATTATGAACGTCTCTTTATCCCTGCTGGAATTAAATGGAGATAGCTCGCTCTTGAACGAACCATTCGTCAAACTTTTCTTCGAAATTGTGAGTGGGTCTACAATATTTTTCTAGAATTGATAGGGCTAGTAACGTTTAGAATGATGTACGAAATACTGTTTCTATACTTATTTTTTCGCATGTATACTTACAACGTTTGTATTTATATTTGTTTACAAATATAAATACAAACAAATATATTTGTTTGTATACAAACTATACAAACGACTATACAAACAAATACAAACAAATATATTAACAAATATATTTGTTTGTATTTATATTTGTTTGTTATTTAAAATTCGTGTACATACGCCGTATGAAATTTCGTTTTTTTCAAGCTCTATCAAGGGTCAGCTAATGCGATATGCTAGATTCAGATTTCCGTTTTAAGCGTTTTCTATACGCTTTTCATCTAGCTTAAACTGATGCACTGCGTAGAGATTCGGTAAATTATTTCTCTGCAGCAGGTCTTCATTACCGTTGAGGCCCAGGGCTAGTTCTGAGTGAAGCGTGAGCACTCGCTCCTACGTATTACTGTACATGCGCAGTTTTATACGTACGTATACAGAGCCGTTTAACCGTATTAGTTTCACAATGTTCGATGCATAATCACTATTCTGAGTTCGACAAGTGTCCTCCGAAGTCAGTGTGAAAACTACGCGCCGACTCAAATTTACAAATTTGCAATTTACTACACCACATTTTACATTGGCAAAATAGCATTTACTTTTATGTAATTTTTTTTAATCTTAATTCAAACCCCCCACCTGCAACCAAATCGTTAAAAACGCAATTTTATTGCTCAAAAAATTAAAAACAAATTTTTATCGCAGAATTTAAAAACAAGGATCTGGCAACAGGTCAAACATCAAGGCTCCGACCAGACGCCTATGTTGGTGGCTTACAACCGCTGTGGGTACGCGCGCACTACATCACATGAGTGCTGTGACCCCGAGGTATCAAACTTCTCCCTGACCGAAGCAAGAATGCTGAACGCATTACCCCACTGCACAGCCAACCCGATTCTTTGCTCCAGCCAAAATGTAAAAAATTCTCAAGAATCGTAGGATATCGTCACTTGTTTCGAAGGATGAAGGTAAGTCTTTAGAGACTCACGGAGCCATGTCCATCGTTAGCCAAGGGAACAAATTCAACGTATACTCTGGTTTCAAATCCAGCTTTGACAACGGGTCCCATTCAAGCATCACCCATGGGCTCCGGAGCACTTTTGACTCGGAGCTGAAGCCCAGCGCTGACTATTTGCTCAAATTGGAAGCCTTATCGTAAAACTCGGACATCTCAATCGCTACATCCTTGTCGTCGATGAAATTAGTCAATTTTCCGATTGGAACCGGTGAAAGAAACTAGAAATAGTTTTTCCGAATCTATGTCTCCTTCCAATTGCACTGAAGTGCACCGAACCTAAAAGGGGCAGACAAAGTTCGCTCCCTGGGAACTGCGTGACATAAAAAAATCTTTCGTCATTTTGTATCACAAACACCCTGGAATTCATCTATACTTCAAATGCAAAAACGAATAACATAAATGGAAAGGAAATAGACATTACTTAGAGTTATGTCTTAAATTTTATGCCTGCAGCGAGAAAATGTCATTATACACATTGTAAGAGAAACAACATCGTTCAAATAAACTGCAAAATAAATTTTTGAGTTTCTTTTAAATTACATAGAAGACCCTTATGACATTTCAATTTGCATGTACACTTTGACCTGGTTGTGCTAAGCGAGTAATCTATCAGAAATCATGTGGATTGAGGGAGTCATAAACAACGAAGTAATATAGTCCCATTGAATCGCTGAACTTCTAACCTATCTTTACTTCGTTCAAGTTTACTTCGAAATTCAGAAGAATGGACTCTTAGGGCATTAATTTAACACAGTACTCCAGTTGCCAATGTCGCACTGAGAAGAAGCTTAGGCGTATGAATAGGACATACTGCAGCCCAGTAAGCCTCGTGGATTTAATGTGAGGCCGTTGTCTGCCTGAAGCAAGCGTCTAACGTTTGGTCATAAATGAACTTGATTGTCAAGTGCTTGATGTTTGTTTCAGCCATGAAATGGGAGCCCATAAAGCAACATAGAGCACTGAACGAGAGTATCTGGTATTCATGTTCCAAATTTGAGAGCAGGCAACGATTAGTTTGCATTCGATGTACTGCCACGCGAGGTGCAGCACTGAACTTATTTGTCAATGTTCATCGATAAAATCTAGCGATGAACATAACGAGCACTACGAGCGTGCGAGCAGGTTCAACATGACCAAGCGCTTGAGACTATTTGTGCACCTCGTGAGTCGATTAACATTCGAAAACAGTTTCTAAACAAGAAGGCGCTGTTCTGTCGAGCTTCAAGTCACTCTAAGAGAGCAAGAACTTAGAGTTGGAACCCACATATCCATGTATATCAAAGGTTCGTCAAAAGCGGCTAGTCTGTGAGCTAAATTAGTAAATTTAGAGCTTTTCCCGTAGTTAGTTGCCTGTTTACACTGTGTAGGTGCCATAGCAAATTTCACTCCCTAAATAGAATTAGAAGAAAACCTTTCAGCGGCGTAAGCGATGCATACAGCAGAGTACTCAGTGTAATTACAATGTGTTACGGCTTCTTTAAAGAACAAACTAGAAATGCATGTTTAACTTACCACTGTAATTTAAAATTCTCCAATGCGTACTCGTAAATGTCAAATAAATTGATAACAATTCCTGTATCATAAAACTGAACTCGCAGCTTGCATTTGAGTGAATTGATAGCTCTAAAGTTTTGATGCACGGAAAAAAATATGAGAAACTTTTCGCTCAATTATGTTTATCTTTTTTCACATAAAATCAACGCTCAAATGGAGCTCGTTAATGTACTATGACATGCTTTTTTGCGTCACCTTATAATACGACACACACGACAATAAGTGGCGCAGTCTTGACTTACGTATCGAAAGTTTACCTCCATCCATAAGTTTAACTCACTCTGACTACACACTAATTTTACAGATGGACAGGAAAAAATAAAATTTCAGGTAAAATACTACTTGTACTTAGATGTACTAAGAGATATTTCGGCCTTCGCCCCTAGGCCACACGGGGTACCGCCGCTGTGTGTGAATGGTGTGCCTTCGCAGATCCGTGAGCTGTTGAATGAGGCCGTTCCCTATGCCATTTGAAAATAGTGAGGAAAGGGGGCCTATCGGAGATAGTTTGTAGAAAGTTATCCAGTTTCGTCTTAATTGAAGACGTCCAGGGAACCATCGAACTCTTTCAGATTTTTAGGCTGAGAGTTGAAGAATCTGGGTCCTATCACAGAGATGGACTATTCATGTCTAATTCGAAAGCTGTCAGCCGCAGAGTTGGATCAGTTGGATCACCATTTCAGGGTTTAGACACCAATTTATGTCTAATTCAATATAACATATCTTTGAAGGTTCTACACATCCGTATGGCTCTAGCAATACAGGTGAATACGAGTAAATGTAACTATCGACACATTTACTTATCTATAGAAAAGAAATGACACTTGATTACGGAAAACAAACTTGAAATACTGGCATATTCCGTCTGGAATTACGTAGGCACCCCACTCCCTCACACGCTGTCTGCAGCTGAAACAAGGAGCTTAGAGACAAGATTGATGCAGTCAGACACAACGAATTTTTTTTACAGCTTTAAATCATGCAATGAATGAATAATGAATAGCGGTCGTCGCTCAGATTTTCTGGAGGAGGCTGTCCCACGCTTGATGGCAAGCGTTTCAATATCAAATTACAACTGGTCGGTGGTGTCTTCACGGATCTGGTCCTTGTGGTTCATTTCGGTCCTTTGAGCTGAGTCTCATGAACCTTTGTGGCTGCGTGCATGGGCCCGTAGTTAGCGTGACTAATCTGGCTTTCCACTCGCGTTGCCCTGCACTTCTCGGTAGCATGAGTCGCAGTCTGCTGATGCTGGCTACTCGAAATTAAACACTTGTTTCAGAGAACAGGCAACAACACATGTATGCATTAGGTCACCTTTCTTCGTTGGGCTCATGCAATAAATCGGGTACACATTTTCACAACTTCTCCGCTGGATTCATTCTATAAATCATGCACATATTTTGCCGCCTTCCTGCGCTAGACTCGTACAACTGCAGAGGAATTTCAAATATTTTTCCTAAAAGACTCATTTGGAAATCGAAAATGATTTGTTATTTTCCTATAAAACTCATGAAAGAGTTTATCAATTTTATATCTCATTCGTGAAGGGTATGCTCACGTGAAGGAGGACTTACGAAGATGCAACTGATCAAATACATTTCTTCATAGGGTTCATTGGAGAGTGAATGAATCATGAACCTTTTTCTTGGAAATAATGTTGTATTAGAGTATTAGAACAGTATTATACACTTTATCTTCAGTACTCACTATAAAACAGAGCACATCAGTTGGGAGTTAATGACAGCTGGAATAGTTACTGAGGATCCAGATTCATTTAAAGATTCATTGAATTTACTTGATTTTCATTGACATCGCTCTACAAGCTTCAGAGTCAATCAATACTCTTCGTTCATTCTTTCAAAATCAACTCACTCATTTTGTCCACGTATAAAAGTTTTCTTAAGCCTCCAAAGAAAAGTTGCCGATCGTCTGTGCTTCATTGAATTCTAGAAGTTGATTGCCTGAAAACCAGTAATTGCTCTTTTGCGATTGAAAAGAAACTTTCTGTTGAAGTTTCGGCTACCGAAGGGAATTTCAACGGAGCTCAAAATACACAACTTCCAATACCGAAATTTTTGAAATTCGTGAGCGAAAAGACGATTCCCTGGCAATTGGCGAGCCAAAACGTATTTGTTTTCTACTTGAAAGGTTGTAAAATATTACGACGAGAAAAAAAATCCCGACCAGCCGCACAACGCAAACTGGAAACAATTTTCAAAGTATCAGCACAAGACACCAAGCTGGTAATTGAAAACTAGTTTTATGAAAAGGAATTTCTTACTGAAGAGGTTTTGATAGTTTGAGGAACTTGTCATTAATTCGCTAAGTTTAATTTTCAAATTTGTTGGCAGGTGAGCAACAGTTAGTCATCAAATCAATTCCCGACTCCACAGCTGACCGAAGTCAAATCCTTATCACAGTCATATGAGATGTTGTTTTCTTTATGCTTGAAAAGTGGTCAATAAGTGATAAAAGTTAGCGCAGACTTTTGTTTTGCAATGATGAAAACCTATTGAAAGAAGCCTGAAGCTTAAATGTTTAATGCTTGTTTTTGGTCATCTCTCTATTGCTCGGCAAATCTCATTGGTTTACTATGGTATTCAATTCTACAACTTTTAACAATTTTATATTCATACATGCCAGCTAATTCTCTTGAACTCATGCAAAAACTGCTACCCGTTATTCAGCGGTGGAGAATAATTTTGAGTAACAATTTTTGTTCGTACTTTTCAAGTAACCGTAAAAGACATACGTATTGGGCTACTGAAGTCGGTAAGATGCCCAGACGTGCACAGCAAAATAGTACATCCATTTTTCGTGTTAAATTAGAGACATTCAATTTATTTGAAGAACTGGTGGGATGTAGAGCAAAAAATTACGTCATTCTAACTGAAATCTTTATTTCGTCAAAAAATCTCAAAGCAAGGGGGCCGAATGTTGATTAGAAGCCAATTTCACCTAGGATATATGACTTACAAACACACGTGTGTGTAAGCATAAATTTTAATTGGGACCTTCAAGTAAAACTAAGTAATAACTATTTAAAAGTAATATTTTTTACATTTCCACTAAACTGATTTGAGAAAGCAGGACTACGGTAAAACAATAAACGCGCTGCCGCACAAATCTCTACACGCAATACATGGCAGCCTGTTTATATATGTATATTTACTTTAGGCTTGAAAACACGAAGTCATAACCTTTGGTTACATTGTACAATCGAGCTCCCTTACAAACACGTGCCCGATTCATCCAACATCTATTCAATGAACAGATGTGTATTCATCAGAAAAATGTAAACATAAAGTTGTGACTTTTCGTAAATATGATACTTTGAGCGTTTACTGTCTCTGTATTTCATGCGAAAAAATGTAAAAAATCTTGAGATGCAAACTAAATTTCATCTCTACTAATTCATAGTTAATCATGTTTATGCATGTTCTTCAAAATCATGAACTATAAAATGGAGAGAGATAACTTTCTAGGACTAATTTCATACTTCAATCTTCAATTTCGTCCGACAAATTCTAGTTTCTTTCGGCTAGTTCCCAAGGAGGTATAAATGTACATATTCATCATTTAATATCCCAGTATGTCGAAACAAACCCTACACATTTGAGATTAATTACATCCTGAGTCGCTTGCCCGTAGATGAAGAGTTAATATACCTAATGCAGGAACTTCTTCAATTCTAAAGTACTTTGGAGGGATAATCAAAATTTGTCTCTCCTCCGAAGAAGATTCTACGTCCACCAGAATGATTGATTCACGCAAGGGAGAGTTCCTGATTGCCCACAGAAGCCGTGATTGATGAGGCCGTGCAGTTATTGAGAAATGTTGCGGAGGTCCCTGAGACAGATCCATGCAAATTCGATCTCGCAATTGCTAGGGTCTTGATTCACTGATGATGCACTGCACAGTCTGCAAGATGGCTCCTTTATTTCAACGTGGTAAGCCGAATAGATCGCTTTCCAGGCACAGACAATCTAACGTGGCGTAACACCGCAAACCGAGTCAATTCTGGTGTTCTTTTCGACAATTAGTTTACTGAAGGTGGTTGTACTGCACTGAGATGTATTTCTAAAACTACGTACATAATGTACAGTCGGTGAAATTGTCGAAAGATTACGAATTATCCTGAATAAACATTTTCCAACCCATCGATGATTTTGTGAAAAGAATCCCCCTAGTCATTCTTTGGTGTTTTTTATATGAGTTCACATGTTGGAGCTGTTAGTAGGGAAATGACATATCTTTGCAACTTTTCATTATAAAATAATGAATAGGGGCATGTTATAAGGGAGACGTAGCTTTATTGTAATTTTGAATGCCATTAACAAAAGTAGTTTTGTGAATTTTCAAACTCACCGGGAATAAAATTCTTTTGCTATTGAATTTATAGCGAATTTCCCCACGGGAACAATCTCTCCATCGCGAAACCTTTTACGTGTGCCGTAAATAATAACTGTTTAATTATTTTCAAGATCTTAACGGGAAAAATTCTACCAGTGAAAGTTTCAGGTAATGAACAGAGTAATTTTAACTTCGTTCATGAGATAAATTATCATACGTTGTGCCACAAATCAGAAAAAAATAGTCGTACATTATTGCACTACGAATGATATACACCCAGAAAATCAAACAAACTCTAAACAACTCATTTCTTAAATTTTTTGCTACAAGAACAGTTAAAAACTATTTTCGGTCAAATCTTTTCATAGGAAGTAAAGCATATAAGAAATGGTGCTGTTGGAAAAACAAGTTTCTTCCCATTCAAGGCGGATATTTTGGCAGGATAATTTAAATACGAGTTTTCCATATCAATAAAATAATGGTATTCAATTGCTGAGCTTCAACTTTGAATTAATTCAGGTTCCACTTGCATATGGGGCATGAATCACAGTGTCGGTAAAGAAGAGGGGGGGCTAAAACCCCAGCCACCCCTTACATTTAAAGTCACCTCTCGCTCCTTCTCGACAAATCGAGAACCAATTGAAAAATTCATTCAGGTTCCACTTAGATATCGGCCATGAATCGAATTTTTGGCGAAGTTGCTTGTGAAAAACGCAGCCACTTCTTACATTTTCAAGTCGCCACTCGCTCTTTTCTCGACAAATTGAAAATTCACTCGATGTTCATCCCCAGCTGCATCGCTTTCTTGGCCAGCGTTTCTGCTATAAATTAAGAACAGATTATAGCTTCAGATTAGAGCTTTCGCCATTCCGACCATCACCGAGCATTAAGATAGCTCATTTGGGTCTGATTCATGACTTAGGTTATTGCGAATATTTCAGCACACCCATAATAACGGCCGTTCCACATATTTTCGAAATTCTTGTCTCTATCATGAAGTTTTTCTTGAGTTTATGGTGGTCTGACGGGGAAAAGCCTTTCGATTACATCAGCCAATGATATAACCATTTGCCTTGAAGCACGGCTTATGTGGAAGTTTTCTGAGGGTCGAAGTCAAACAAGCAATGAGCTGTGAGTCTAATTTAGGTGCCGCCCGCACATAAGTTTCGTAACATAGTTTTAGTTACGGTTACCATATTGAATGTATCAGTACATAATGCATTGATTCATTCTGTATGTTAGCGATTTATTGAACAAGGTTTATCTACAGAATTTTCATCCGGTATGATACATAATTTACTCCACGATTGTTTGCTGATATTTAACAACCAGTACCGTACACTCAGTCTAACTTTCTCGCTAGAGCATATCTAATCATATGAAATTTTTGTCGTCCAAGCACAGGTATCACCGCCGCATAGTACACATGAGGCGGTGAAAAAGTTAGACTGGGACTTGCACTTGTTGTTCAGTGCGTTTTTCTTGACCATTCTACGCATGAAAGGCGCACGGTCAAATGAGAAGGCAACAACTTCAGAGACATTTTGTGAAATGCTCTGACACTGTTGTGCTGTCATAAATACCATTGGTCCTTCCTTCACTGAGCAAGGGTGAATGAATGTTGGTATAGGTAGATGTCAGACCTATCGCTTCGAGCGCTTGCAATTGGACTCTACGTAGAGCGCTAGATCGGTTCCTGCAAGCAGCCGCGATATCTCCTTAATTACTTTTTATAACTACCTGCATTTGCTTTTAACGACACAAATATTTCTCGTGCTATTTGATGCCAACTTATATTTATTGGTCTTTATAAATATGTACATTTGCATCCCTTTTTCGCACATATCCGTATTTTAAGATGAATTTAAAAAATTATAGTATTGTTATCTTCAACGGGATTGCCTGTAATATTTGAAATAACATAAATTTGTTAGAGGTACATAATATAGTATGAAATAATAAAATAAAATTAGCTATTTTCATTTGAAATTGAATATTAATAATTAGATAATGAATAATTTTCATTTGAAATTAGTTCATTTATTTTGAAATTGATTTATTCTAATTTGAAGCTGATTTATTTTGATTTGAAGTTGATTTTTTTTCTAATTTGAAGCGAATTTATTTTAATTTTAATCTTATTTATTTTAATTTGAAGCTGAAAAGACGTAGTATACCACTAAAACTTGGATCACCTTGCCGGCTTGCTTTGATCTGCTTACTTGTTTGTAACTGTGCACGCTCTTTACTAACAGCATAGAGCACCGATTCAGAACTCATCTCTTGGTATGGTACTTGAACAGTTTTCCATCTTATCGTTGTTACGGTTCATTGGGACTAAAGTGAATGATTTATTTTCGTTAGCTTTGGATTATTAACGGAAAATGAAAAAATATCACTTGAGGCTGAAACGTGATTTTTTTAATGTTCGAAATATATGTCCTTTTTCAAGGTTTTTAGACAATATTATGGATACGAGATTGGCAGGCAGCGCCATAGTTTTCACTGAGTTTTTTTTAGTATTTCCCAAGAGCTCTCAGCGTTCGGATAGGGAGAAGAACTTCCGCT
Source organism: Orchestia grillus (assembly GCA_014899125.1). Classification (NCBI taxonomy): domain Eukaryota; kingdom Metazoa; phylum Arthropoda; class Malacostraca; order Amphipoda; family Talitridae; genus Orchestia; species Orchestia grillus. The sequence continues at coordinate 88,901 of VOMN01052006.1, read as the reverse complement.
ATTCCACCGAGATTCTTCATGCATCAAGAAATGAATAGATGAAGAAACTGAATCCAGCAAGCCAAGAAAATGCGAATAAACTCGAATGAGCGAGGACTGATTGGAAAATTGAAGACGGATTCGACCCAGCAGGTCACTGGTTGTCTATAGTACACTGCTAGAGCACAAATGTCGTTCATAGCTTAATTGATTGCTTGTAACCGTGTACACGAGCTCCTTTAATTGTAGTTAAATCTTTATAATAGAGGCCAGGGTGGCGTAAAAACAGAGTGGCTCAAAGGTCACTTCACCATTTTAAAGATTTATTACAAGACAACTAATAAAGCTATAAAAATGCGTTGTATAAAAATTAGAAGAAAAAATTTGTTAGTTTTATTCTGTATGAAATATCCGGATTTGAAGCATGTTTTGTAATCGAAATTTACACCCTTATCATATTCTAAAATGTTGAAGCACTACAAGGACCCACGAGTAAAGATAGCGGAAAGTTATTTCTTTCGGGATGGATTGTTAGTTGCAGTACAGAGGGACTTTGCAAATACTTATAATATACAATGGCCTTCCAAACATTGCATTATTGTAATGATTTTATGATTCAAAGATCTCAGCTCAACAGGAGATAATGAACGCTCTGGCAGACCCGGATCGGTCCGAAATGCATGTGTAATTCAACGTGTATTACTAAGTTTAGCAGTAGATCTAAAAACTTCAACTAGGCAACGTTCCAGTCAACTAGGAATTTCATGATCATTTCAACGTAGCCTAAGAAAGATTTAAAACAGCCTCTATAAAATTCAAGTAACATAATTGTTCAAGCTTACTGACAATCAATAAAGAAAGGACTTCACTCGTGCATTTGTATGGCTGAATGATGATGACCCTTTTACCTCACACCTAATCATGTCTGATGAGTCCCATTTCCATATCACTGGGCACGTAAATAAACAAATCTGCCGATTCCGGTGTGATGAAAACCCTAGGATTATCCATGAGTAGCCACTTCATGCACAGAAGGCAACCGTCTGGTGTGGCGTAACGAGTGCAAAAATCATTGATCCATACTTCTTCGAGGATGTTGAAAATGCAACCGTGACAGTGAAAGATGACAACTACTGACAAATGATACAGGAACATTTATTGCCACAGCTTGAAGATTGGGACGTGAAGAATTTGGATTTCAACAAGATAGGACGACAGCACATACAGCAAGAGAAACTATGGCAATACTAAGAGCTGGCTTTCCCGGTCTTTTAATTTCACGTTCTAGGTGACGTTCCATGGTCACCACAGCCTCCTGATTTAGATCCTGCAGATTGTTTCCTTTGGGAATACCTTAATATAAAGGTTTACATCAATATGCCTAATACTCTCCATGAATTAAAAATCAACATCATCGAAGAAATCAACAGTATAACTCCAGATATTTTAGAAAGGGTCATGGAAAATACTCCACATAAAATACCCGTATGTTTAAATAATAATGGAAAACTTTTAAAGTATATCGTATTTGCATAATAAAACTTCGAGATTTTCTCTGTCATTGCACACGTAACCTATTTTTATAGCTGTATTAGTTGTGTAATAAATGTTCAAGCGGTGAAGCGACTTTTCGCCAATCGAGTTTATAATGGATATCGAGGCACGAAATTTCTGGAGAATATATAAATTTGATAACTCTTTCAGCAACGTATTCCATTTGTTAAAAAAATAATCAGGTTAGGATCAATTGTATAGCGGAGACATCACGCTATATGAATAGAGCATCTACGGTGTGAGCCTCTAATCTTTGGTAACTTTCTTACTAAGCAGATTTGATAAATCTGAAAAGCAACACAAGAAAAATAAATTTGAATAAGCAGCCAAGAAATGAATGCCAACAAATATATATTACATGCTCGAAATGAAAATACATATTTTTTTCTTATTAAAGAGATGATCCAAAGGATCACGTGTAATCTATCCTTTTTGTAAATTTATTTAGTCCTTAATTAAGCAATTAAATTTGATTCTTCAATGAAATCAATTTGGTCCGAGTATAAATTCTTTTGCTCGTTATGTATACTTATTTAATATTTGTGCAAACCAGTTTAGTTCTAACATGAATTTTAACTTGGTTTTTACTCAAATTGACTTAATTCTTGAGAAATAAATGTTATTCGTACTAACATAACACGCTGAATAGATAATATAATATACATATCGTGTAAGATACCGATAACAACGTTGAAAACTTTATTTTATAGTATATTGAGATATTTTATGATGAAATATATGGAAAAATATTCATAAATTCACATTGATAAATAAATGTGTATTAGCAAATTCATGAGAGGCAGCAGTATCCGCATTTTTTGCCAGCGTGCGCACAAGAAGCAGCCCCTGCCACAGGCACGCCGGACTGGCGAGTCCTTCGTTCTCCTGTTGGCCCAGCTGCCCTGTTGGCCGGCGGAGGCCACCGTGATCGATTTTGATCACACATATTTTATATTTTTTCATGTAATGTACTGTGTATTCTCTCGGATTTGTCATGTTCTTATTTCGTGGCAGCAGCTTTACAAATTATGCAAGATTTGGGGGTCAAAAGGCATTCGTTTACTGGGTTGACGATTTTTTCCTTACTTGTCACGGCGAGAAAAGCACTGTTCCATCAACAATTATCATCACAGTTTCAATCTTTGTTCAATGTACGAATAATTTGAAATAAAGAAATTAACTTTTGCACTGAATTATTTCATCGCGGTAATTTGAACTTTTATATTTTTGTGTTGCAACATTCAAATTATGTATAGGTTCACAATTATTTTAGTCAATTTATATATATATATATCAACCTTCATATAATAATGAACAAAGGTCAAATTAATTTATGATTAATTTTTGGCCATCACAAGTGATAAATAATGATTAACTTGCACATATTTTATCAACATTTGATTAATAATAATGTAGTTAATGTTAAGGTTATTTAATATTAAAGTTAAAAATGAATAATTAATACAGTTGTAGCAATGATATTCATAACTGTTTTTTTTAATTAATCATAATTTACACTATTATTACTAAAATATTCATATTTTATTCATGAACATAACATTAATAATTTAATAAAAAATACATCAAAAATATTTTGTTACCATCAATGAATTCATTAGTTTATCCCTCAACGTATTATCCCGAGAAGGCCGTTGTTGCATTCACACAGTCGGTGTAACCGACAGTGACCGTGTGAATGCAACATCCACGCACACGAGATATCTCGGGATAATACGTCAAGGGGTTAATGATTTACAAAATGTGCGTATTTTGATGATGAACCTAATGGCTGCATCCGTAAACATCCGCTCACTTTTTTAGGTTTACATCCGCAGTTCAGTGCTCGAGAACATCTGCGTTCCCACGTGCAATGGTGCCTGCGGACGCACTGATGTCCGGGACCTACTATGTGTTGGGCGCATTTTGGGTGCCAATGCGAATGTCTACAAATAATATCCCCAATTTTTTCATTGATCATATCTCCGGTTCAAACTGAGCCATTTTCTTGTGCCCGTGTGCGTGATGCTGTGGTGATGGTAAAGACACGGTAAATTAAGGAAAGCATGGAAGTCCTTCGCTGTAACGATCATACTAGTTGTTTCTTGTGCCAAAATCCGACTACTTCGACGACCAACAACTACGTTAAAAAACATTCAAAGTCCAAGTACAAGGTACAGTGTACTGGAATGATTAATTCAAAATATAATAAACTTATCTGAAATCAAATCGAAAAGTGGTGAAATGCCAATGAAATAAACGAAACTCAGTAAAAACAGCACTAAATAAAGCGTGTACCAGTGCTATAAATGAGGCTCGTTCTCCTCAAAACCAAGGGACTGACCGTCTTGATCATCTACTGTTGCGGCTAAAATCTTCGAAGAATATTGTACTCTTCATTATTTTATCATGTCCTGCTTATCAAAATTTATTCTCATGTTTACATTTATTAATTAATGCATCAATCATATCGTACATATGTTCATCCTTTTTTCTACTCAACCCTTGAACGCACGGTGTGCCATACATGGCACATCCTGTAAATGATTAACTTGTTTGTTGAACAATTAAAATGGTGGTATTATAACTGTTGGTTTCATCTCCGTCCTGGACGACTACCGAACACAGGAAGTCAACCTTACTCCCTGCAGGCCCGTACAGTGTTGCGCTAGCGGTGCTGGTGCACCTTCCCCCAGTACAGAAAAATCACGCAGTTAAAGGTTAATTACATGTATCCATACACATATTATTACGGAAAATGCTCCTATTCAGTTATATACATATTGTTTGCTGTGTCACGTTAGGATATTAATTAATTATTTTATATTTATGAATTCAATTGACAAATAACAATAAAATAATGTTAATGTAAATGAGCATTAATATTAATTCGTTTCTAGTTAATACAATTTTAACATTTATATAATATGAACAATAATAATATTATTGAAATATTTATTGTATATTCAAATAGTTACAATAATAACATAGATAATTAATTTGAAAAGATTATTAATAATAAATATAATAATTGAAAATTTATTAAGTATATTTACTTTTAGTTATGAGCTTAAAATCGGCATCCGCATCCGTGTTTTGAAAAAAGTATATAACAACCACAACCGTAAAACTCATTCTTTGTCGAAAAATCACGGGACGATCCCCTTAAGAGCACAAAGATTTAAGGGTTCAAATGAGTGGATGTTCGGGCAGCGTGTAGTGCGGGTGCACCCTGGGAACTGGATTTGTGGTACTTGTACCTGCGTGGGGGACCATGGGGTGATGAAATTTTCATAGTAAATAGAGTGAAGGATGAAAGTACTTTGAAGCGATAATGCGATTTGTTTGATGCGCTGAAATTTGTATCAAAAAGAAGGAAGTTGAACAACGAAGGTCCCAAGTTTTCCAAAATTCAAGCTGAAAGAACAAGAAACTTAAATGATTAGTGCTGAATTTAAGAAACCAGCTGAAAAGAAAAACCAAAAAGTGATGAGATAATGTTTGAAAAAAACTCAGAATAGAAGAGTAACATGTAAACACTGGTTTTGGTGTCCAATTTGGTGAGTGTCAATCTCAAAATGAAGGTCTTCAGCCAACGCAGCGCCGAAATTATCGTCTTTGACGATTTGCTGCGGTAGCTGAACTCTTTGAGGATATCAGACTTTATTCCTCCAATTAGCGAGTACTTCATTTTGTTGTTAAATTATAAATTATTTAAATATTTTGAAGACACCTGCATCTGCAAACAAGATGTCGAAATTATAGTCTTTATACCTGCGTCCGCAGATCTTTGAAACATTCTGTCCTCAGTCACGTCTGTGTCCGCGGATGTAGTAAATGTTACGTCTGAAAGGGCATCACATTTCCCGGAAGTCGCAAATGTAACATCGAGTCCATTACTGATATTAGTTTGTCTCACACGAAATATCTTTAGAATGGTTTTTTATCGACTATTCGCCTCGAAAGAGATCCATTTTGAATCGAATCATTACATGTGATGAGAAGTGAATGCTCTTTCATTACAGCAAAAGAACGACAGGGGTTAGACGCAGACGAGTCGCCTGAACACTAACCGAAACCATCATCGGACCCGAAAAGGTTAATGGTCACTTTTTGGTGGTCCGTAAAGAGAATAATTCATGTTTCATTTTTGTAACAAGGCGATACTGTAACTGCAGCATCTTATTCTCAAGATATTGATCGCAAGCATGAAAATTAAAAGAAGCATCCGAAACTAGTGAATGCGAAGCTAGATGGACCAATTTTGCTTCTCATTGATGCACAACCACACACCTCTAAAGCTATGGTCGACACGCTGCAAAGTCTGAATTATGAAATTTTTCCATATCCTCCCTATTCTCCTGATGTCTATTCCACTGATTATCATTTATTTAAGTATTTTGAACTTTTTATTCGCGATAAAACATACTTAAATGAAGAAAGTATAGTAGACGCTTTTGAATGGTTTACTGTATCCGTGAAAAAGTTGATAAGTTCTTTGATGGTGGAATATATGCTTTAGACAAACGTTGGACAAAGGTCAAAGAAAAGAAAGGGTCATATTTTGATTAAAATTAACACATAAGGGCAATTATTTTCTTTCGTTTTCATAAGCGACATTTTATGTAAGAGAATATAATTCATATGTATATTTACAAGGTCCCCCATACATGTTTTCAACATGAATATCTACGGGAATATATATATATCCAGCATATTATATTACTGCCTATGGTATTAATTGCGCAAGAATTAAATTAAATTGCATAAGGAGCAAATTGATTCGCTCAAAGATTGGATTAATCTGCACAAAGACCAAGCAAATTTGCTCATGGATCAAATGAACTTGGGTGAGGCATAGGGTTGCCTACCGAAAACTCGTTGATCGGACTCATTCTGGAGTTTACGCGTCCATTTTACCTAAAAGTGATTAATTGATGAAACTCGTCTTCGAATTTATGCTATAATTTTACCACCGCCTGTCGGAAGGGCATTAATTCCTTAAGTACTGCAATTTACTTTTTATCGCAAGTGCCTTTGTGTAAATTGAGTGAAAATCTCATGTTAAATGAATTTGAAAATGTGTGTGACTGGTTTAAAAAAAATTTAAAGCCCTTCAAAACTGGTGGGACAGTTGAAATTCATGTTCTGTTCCAATATCACTGAGAAGTAAAATTTTCTTCCACCAGGTGACAGTATTTGAGTGGCACCGATCAACAGAAGTTGACACCCTTAAAAACCAATTCAAAGCCGTGTGCACCCCCTTCTCCCCTGGGCAAGGGAACTAATCAGGTGAACTGATGCTGCAAAAGTTGAAAAGTGTCAGCTGAATACTGATGAGTTGGGCTTCCTCGACGTCGTCTTTTTTACTCGAAATGCAGGAATTAGCGGGCAGTCCCCTGTGACTGACGAAGTCGCTTCTATTTGCTTCATCAGCGATGACGTCGAATGATGGTGCCAATCACAGGCCGTATACATGATACAGAATACTGTGGGTGTGAAAAGAAAAAAACACTTCACACGATGAACATATTTAATTGCACACGTTTCGGAACCTTCGTTTCCATCACCAGTGCTGAAGGTTAAACATGTTTATCGTAACTTTGGTTCGTCTTTTCATACTGAGAGTGAGGTTTCCCGAAACCAACGCACGAGAATGAAAATACTACGGATCTCGCCGATCTTCAAATGACTTATAATTTCCACATACGCAGGTTGTCGTCGGAAATTAAGTCAATGAGACTAAATTTTTAGGGCATAAATACAGCCAAATAGTTCAGATAAAAATATTAAAATTGACCAAGTCAGGCGATGATGAAAATGAGAAAATATATGAACGCCGCTGCTTAGGGTCTGCAGCTGTCAAGAAAATCATCGATAAAAAACTCTTGAAATGGAAAAAAATAATTAAAACGAGTGCACAGTTTAGATAACGAAGATATTCGTGATGAAAAATAGACAAGCGATCATTAAGCTTAAAATAGCACGCGATCAGATACCCTTATCCTCGATACATTTTTTTGCGAATAAATGCTTGAAGTTATTGATGATTTTAAACATAACAGGCAGCGGGGAACAGATTACCAAATTCATTATTCGGCAAAGAAAGTATTACGAATTGAATTCTACAAACTTATCAACAAATGACCGTGTGACAAATACGTTATTCCTGGTCTATTAAATTTCAGACTATACACGTACGACAAATAACTGTTGACTTTCTTCAAATGATCAACTTTTTATTAGCCATTATTGCTATCAAACACACGTGACATTCACGGATCGTAAATCGAACATACAATGGGACAAATTACAGTTGCTTTCGAACTTTCTTTTCTGCTTTACAGTGGAGGAAGAGGTGTGAAAAAGTTGCCTTCACAAGAATCGTTGGAACTTTTGCTTTGGTGTCGTAGAGAGCTGGCGCTCAAAATATTTGAACGCGAGGCTCTCGAGAGCTACTCTCAAAAAACCCTCGGTGCGACGCGCGTCCTGAAACGATGGAGAGAAAACGATATTTTTCGCGAGGCTTTCCTCCTTGGAGAGTTTGTGGAGGCCGGCGCATGTTTGGTCATAACCTGAGAGAAAGAAGGCCGAGCAACGAGTATTGGGATGTGTGTCAATAGTCATATCCCGGCGCGCCATATTGCTCTATATGCTACCAACCCCTCGACATCTGAAGAGATCCCACCCCCAGCTGGGTGGGCGCCATGAATGGGCTCCACGAATGGGCGCCATGAATGGGCTCCATGAATGGGTGCCATGAATGGACACCTTGAATGGGCTCCATGAATGGGCGCCATGAATGGACGCCTTGAATGGGCTCCACGAATGGGCTTCACGAATGGGCGCCATGAACGGGCTTTACGAATGGACGCCGTGAATGGGCTCCACGAATGGGCGCCATGAACGGGCTTTACGAATGGACGCCGTGAATGGGCTCCACGAATGGGCACCATGAATGGGCTCCACAAACGGGCTTAACTAATGGGCTTAAAGAATGGGCTCCACAAACGGGCTGAAAGAACGGCTCCACGAATGGGCTCCACGAACGGACTTAACGAATGGGCTCCACCACGAATGGGCTCCACGAATAGAGCAGGACAGCACGAATAGGGTCAGGACAGCGTGAATGGGGTCGGGTCAGCACGAATGGGGTCAGGTCAGCACGAGTGGGGTCAGGTCAGCACGAATGGGGTCAGGTCAGCACGAATGGGGTCAGGACAGCACGAATTAGGCCAGAACAGCAGGAATGGGTCGAAAATAAAAAGAGTGAATAATGTTTATAAACAATTAATTTTCCGTTTTCCCCAGCATTCTTGCATTTACTTCAACACTGGCATTATAGAGTTGAATAACTTATACGACTTTTCATAGGAAAAGAAACAAATTAGGAATCATTTGTGTTTCAAGTTCATTTTTTTGCAGCTGTCCTCTTTTGAGTATTGTTTTCAATTTCTTCTCGTTCTCAGAAATTCTTCTTGTGTTTTTCAACCTTTTACCTCGCAAAGTTCCACGACGCTTAGACAAGTTTTACTTTGGTTAGTTGTCACCTTGTTCTCACTATCTACTAATCTCATAATATGATCTGAAAATAATGTTCAATTGAGCCCTGACAATCATTCACAAGTATTTTTGAGCCCACTCTACACGTAACTAGTAACCTCAATCAGATCCCAGTTTTTCTAACCAAAAGCTCTTTTTCTGCAGCCATTGAGGTTCTTCCCCATCCTGCCATCACACTTGAGAACAACGACCTACAGCACTCATATTTCTACATCACCTGAAGCGAGATAGCACAACCTTTAGCCTGCGTAACTTCTGTCAGACGTAGATGGCTTGCAAAGGCTTCTGGGACAGAAGTCTGGTCTCTGGTGTCCGCCAGATTCCAGTCTGTGCAAGCAGTCAGGCCGGTGAGTCCTCGACGTTTCGAGAGCTTTTGCAGGGAGTACAGGCCCAGCCCTTGAGTCTCGCCATGGACAAACACACTCTCCTGGAATATCAGGGAGACCGGCAGCCACCGCCACCGTACCAGTCTTGGATTTTAGCTTGACACTTCAGTTACAGCGCTCAATCTGCGTTCCAAATTTTATTCTAGGTATCGGAGCAGTCGCGGCTCTTGGATTTTAGGTTGAGACCTGAGCTACAGAGCTGAATGTGTTCTTCAAATTTATTCAAGATATCTGAGCAGTCACAGCCTTCAAATTTTTGGTTATTACTTGAGATACAGAGTTGAATCTGTTACCAGAATTTACACAATTTTACATATCTGTGCAGCCACAACCCTCGGATTCTTGGATAACACTTGAGCTATAGGGCTGAATCTGTTCCCTCGATTTGGTTCTAGAGCTTAGAGCAGTCGCAGCCCACGGGTCTAAAGTTAACACTTCAGCTACAGCGCTAAATCTGTAACCCAAATTTTGATTCTAGAAATCTGAGCAGTTTTTTCCCAACTCGAAATGCGAACGTACTTACAATTCATGGCCAGGAGGTAGCAACTTCTGATTTCGTGAAATGTATTTGTTTTTGAACCGTAAGGTTTCGAGAAAAATAAAACTTAGTCTAGTAACAATCGTTCCAAAGGGTAAATTAAAAGTAATGATTTCTGATCATTTTATTTGAAATTTAGGTATTCTTAAAGCTATGGTGGAGATATGAAGTGAAAACAGCGTAAAACCGTTTCAAATCAACTCGCTTATGGAATATTGCAATCATAAAGTTTATATTTTGCATAAAATTTCAACATTCGAACGAATGTGTACATCTTCAATAACAAACATTAACCCGTAAATGAGCTATGTTATGGTTGAAAACTCTCCACCCATGTCGGCAAGTGATAATATAATTAATAATAAGATGTGAATTTTTCCACTAATATCACCGTGGTATAATCATGGATTCAAAATATAACTCAACAATGAAACGATTTAAATTTTTTCGAATAACGTAGTCTGTAGGATTTCAAGATAAATCATAAAATTTATGTCGGATTGTGAAGACTGGCATTTACGTTCAATGGAAGTTGCTAAAATGACGCTTACATTAAAACAAATTTCAGAAACAATTTGATGTGATATGCAGAAATATTTCCAATTTCTGCATTTAATTTTCTTTTTTGAACGATTTTAAAGCTGTCCGAACTGAGGACACCTTATGTGGAGCTGACTAAATCGCTCAGTTGAAAACCTCTCACTTGGAGAAAATCCTTATTGAGGACGCAATAATTTCCCGATTCTGTAGTGTTTGTACTGAGAAAAGGGACGCTAGAGGCAAATTTTAGAATAAATTTTCAATGCCAGTGCGGCGGCTCGTCATGGTAAATTAATCCCCAAAGCCGACTAGGGAATCTTTACGCCTTCGATATTATTGACGGCATATTTTCTTCCTGAGAGAAGATTTGCATGAGGTGAAGGTCTTTTTTACGGTCCACGAGACTTATGATCTTCCAGGGAGCTGCATCCTGAGTCTAAGTCTGATAGCGGACTGTGATGAGAACCAGGGACGAACTCCACTTTAATATGAGCTAGTGAAAGGACTCGCTTATTTTAGAAAAAATGTTTTTGTTATTTTTGGCAATTTCGTATCTCGGTTCGAAATAATTCAGCATCAATCGATGCACTACCAGAGAAAACTAACGTGATTGGAGGAAAACGCTTAGAAAAAGTACAGAAATTGTCTCGGGGCTTAATGAGCGTACCACTCACTTGCCGCTTTTCTGAAAATTTATTTCTCAATCAACGCATTTTCCCAAATGAAAAATTCTTTTCAAAGCTTCTTTAGGCTTTAAATTGGCTGGAGAGCCGGAAATTGCTTTGGATATCGAATTTGAAATTTTCCTTCGGTGATGCATGCTCTTTGATCAATCGATCTTTGAGCGAATGAAAGGGCCATTTATTCGACGTTCAAAGGACCCAGTTAATTTTGTCTCATCAAAAGACTATGTTAATAGATCAGAATTCAGGCGAGCCACTATGTACGTATCTCCATCGGGCAGGTGCAGGACCCTTCTAACTCAAGATTGATTTTGCGAGCTTTCATTGAGTTCCTTGGAAACAAAGGAGCTTCTCGCACGTTCATCCCATCTTAGACGTAATGAGAAAGCAATGAGTCTTTGATGACGCCCAGGGTGATTACTGAGTGACAACATACAGTGAGAGTGATAATAAAGACGAGGACTGAGTTAACAAGCACTTACCTGAGCACAGAATTGAGAAAGAGGACGTGCATGTGACGCATGGTAATTCAGGGTGGAAATTGCACGACTCGCTGGCAGGGGTGGGCGGTGGAGACGAGTCCCGGAGTTAGCGTTTGCTGCCACTCACAAATGTGAAGGGGAATGCAAATCATAGGAATAACAACTCACGACGCAAAACATTGAGCTAGTGCTTGCAGAGAGGTTGAATATAAAGACACACAATTTTATACTTGTGTAGTCTGAATTTATGTATTAGCAGGTGTGAGTAGATATAAATACAGAAACCTCAACTCCTCCTGCGTTTGAATACCTTAACGGAGAAAAAAAATGGATTGATGACTTAATCAAAAGTAACTTTAAGAAGAAGTGGTAATTTACGATAACCAGTACTAACCTATCATACACACAAACTTTTTAAACTTACGGCTGCTTTACAGAATAGAATACAAAATTAATTGAACATGTCACCAGAGCATAATGATACGAAAAATTTTTTTTTTCATCAATGTTTCAATTTACAGGATATTCAACGTAAACTAAGAGATGGAAGTGTAGACGAGAGTGTAGGCGATACACGAAGCGATTTTGCTGGAACGCTGAGTGTACGACGGCGAGTATAGCTGGTCGAGTTAGCGTGTTAAGTTCCCAGGTGTGTACCATTGGAGGCGAGTTAATGGAACGAGTTCTCAGATGTGTACCATTGGAGGCGAGTTAATGGAGCGAGTTCCCAGGGGTGTGTACCATTGGAGGCGAGTTAATGGAACGAGTTCTCAGGTGTGTACCATTGGAGGCGAGTTAAAGGAGCGAGTTCCCAGGTGTGTACCATTGGAGGCGAGTTAAAGGAGCGAGTTCCCAGATGTGTACCATTGGAGGCAAGTTAAAGGAACGAGTTCCCAGGTGTGTACCATTGGAGACAAGTTAAAGGAACGAGTTTCCAACTGTGTACCATTGGAAACTAGAATGTGAAGAACTATGTATTGGATTTTGCAGTTGATGACTGCAAAGTATGATGTAAGGAGCAGCGTAGTGATTGAAAAAATAAATAGAAATATTATGTAGCTCCATATAATGCAACAGTGAGGGAATAGTTTCCCAGTTACTGACATAAATACATTTTTTCATTATTCATGTGTCTATTGACACAGTGCTAACATTTTAAGAATAAAAGAATTTTATCAGATTACATCCCTTCTTTTTCTTGGCGTCTTATCTCCTTATATGAAGGGCTCTAATTTCAATCAGGTATTTTAAAACAGACGTTAAATTAAACCTTTTCGTTCGATATTGACAGATTTGGACCGAATGAACATCGTTTTAACTAGAAATTTATGCAATTTCGGCCCTTTGCGTCACTCGTACCCAAATTACAGAGCAAGTTTTGCTATCGTCTTAGAGTAAACTCACTTTTACTTCACGAAGGTAGGAAATTTCTTAGCATCGACCTTTGCAAGTTTCCAAGCGCAGGCAGGACAGAAAACCTCTTCACGGATGCCAATGTAAAATATCTGTTTTTTTTCAATACAAGACATGCATCCCTCACGATAGCCACAATCAATCACAACCCACCAACAGCACACCCCAACTTCTTTTAGTGTGAAACAATACTTTTCACTACCAAAAGTTATCAGTGCATGACCATCCCAATCAAAATTTACCCCGGCACATCTCAGATGGATGACTTAAAAAAGGCAGCTGTGGGTTCATAAAAATGCAATAAAAAACTCTCGAGCCAGCGAGAGAGGGGCTGTGCGTACTCCACCTCGGCGTGCTGGTCCTTATTAGGGAGCTGGCTTGGGTGGAGTGCCGTGAAGTGGTCTTGGGTCGGTTAGGAGTCAGGGGATGTCTTGCAAACTTATTTTGCCGGCTGATGCGCGGGGCAGTTGCCGTCGCTTGATTGCGAGTCTTGCAACTGCGATCAACGAGCTTGTATTTTTGGCCGAGCTGCATGTGTTGGTATTTCATTTTTGGTTGAACTTGCAGTGTTGTTGTTGAGCTTACTTTGTTAGTATTTCATTTTAGAGTCTTGTGATCCGTTCAACGTGTTTTGAAAAAATGCATGAACCAGCATGGCGTGTTAAATTATGAGTCTGTTATGTTATGTTCTCAGCCAGGCTTGCTGCAACATCAGTAACATCTGTTTTCGCATTGTGCGTTAATCATTTCGGCTGTTGGCCCAGAAAACATCTATTTACTATTTCGTTTCTGATCTATGCACGGTGAAAAAAATATGACACCACTCCTATTCTAAGTGACCGCTCAAAAATGAGCCACTGAAATTGTTTACTAGTATTATTTTATCATCATGCGATGAGGGTCACATGGCGCTTTATTGCCACTCTGGGCCGCATGCTCAGGACTGACAGGGAATACTGATGCAAACAACAGTTTAGATGGTAACCTCAACAATTCACACACGAACGTTTAGCCATGTTGATTCCAACGAAAGACCTTGACATATCGCACCTAGAAGCCCTCATGGACTCTGTTTGTACAATATATTTCGTCAAGGAAGAGTCATGGGCCTGGCTTATAAATTTCATCAAGCAACAATCATGAAAAACTATCATATATTTAAGCAATGAATCATCACGGACCGGCTACATGCGTTTCATCGAGGAGCCATCGCGGATCCTTATAAGAAAGCAAGCAAACTTATGTTCCCGATATATTTAACTTACTTGAGTAATTAGCTAACTTTCAACGGTTACACAAACTCATCTTCGCCTATTTAGAAAAGGCATACATTGACATTTGCTTGACTTCAGAGCCCAATGACGGGGCAGTGTCAATCTTAAGCCGATGCTGCGTCCTGGGTGAAAAATCACGCGTGTAAATGGATTAGTCCTCGCTAATTCCTTACCGTTCCAGGCCGTGGAGTAGGCGCATCGAGACTCGCACTTTGTATCATGCCTGATACAGTTCCCTAGATTAATTTAGTCAGTTTGTTAAATTCACCTACGCATCATTTAGTTTAGCGCTCAACAAAACTGGTGCAATGAAGGGTTCAGCTCGTGTTGATGGCTCGGAACTTCCCGAGTCTCGAAATTTTCCACATCGCTGCGTATCCAATTGTTTTCCCTCAACCTTGTCAGACTTATCGGAAAGAAAGCCCGTACCTGAAATTTCATTACGGAATTTGACTTGTGCTATTGATAAGTACGTGAATCGGCTAAAATCTGGGTTCTTGTTGATATTCAAAAACACAAAAAGGAATTAGGGACACGACGGTGTAGGTGCAAAAGTTGTTCACAGTTTCATCCTCCCAAGTTTGAGGAAGCCCGTCATTACGTCAAAATAAATGAGAAATTCTCAGTTTGAAAAATGTTATTCTAAATAAATACATGAAGGACTAAAGTACAAAGTTGATTCATCTTGTTCACGTAAGTATTAATTGTAAAATTTCATGAAGTTTGAAAATTTCTAAAACATTTCAAACTACATCGACGCTGAGTTACTGTATAGACATGAATAACCTGCAGATAAAGTGACTCAAAGTATGATTCTTTTCGTTACTAGTGATTGTGGAAGGCAAGATTCATTGAAATGATAAGTTCTCCGAATAAAATTTTAATTTTTCGAGCTAGAAATGTCATTAATTGGTATGGCAGTCACTCATGAAATATCAGGTACTTAGATTGGCTACCTAAGTTTCCAGACATGAACCCAATTGAAAATTTGTGGGACCTCTCAGAACAAGTTGGACGTCGAGAAGATCGTCCACGTACTGTAGTCGCACTATGAGATCAGTTGATGGGAGAGTAGTTAAAAATCGATCACATATACATACTCAATGCCGCGCAGAATTGCCGCCATTATCCATGCTCGTGGAGGTCCTACAGCATATATACAGCAGGTGGCTAATTTTTTGCCAGTGGAACCTTATCTCTGAGTACATTCAAGTAACCATTAGAGAAAGATGATGGTATAGTACATCTTGTTATGAGGTACTACTAACACTTGTTGCACCAAAAAGAGTGTTTTAAATTTAAGGATCATTCCTAACTTTCACGAGATGTACAATATTTCAAAGTTTTTGCTTAGGCTTAGCAGTTGCAGAAAACTCGTTTTCGCCTCAGCATCGCCCAAGTTTTTCAAATTTCGATACATTTTATCATCATGCATCATTTGAAGAATTTGAGAGAAAATGATAAAATTTAAATTAAATTCGATTTCACCTCCGTGAATATTCCATGACTGTATACACGCATATCACAGAGTGCGACCATAGCAAAAAGAAAACTTCTTAAAAAAATTGTGCTAAATCCCAATATTCCCCCTATGATTCTAAGCATTGTCTGAGTCATCAACATTGTTCCTTCGCTTTTTTATCCATGCTGTTTGATGAATGAATTGCCTGACCCTGAAGCCTGCCGGCGCCTGCTTAAAAAAGTAGTCGGCAGACAGGCGTAAAGTATGGTAGATATTTTGCGTGGGTCGACCTACTCGCAGCGTGGGAGGGAGGGCCAGGCTGGGGTGAGCCCTGCCACATTTCGCTGCCTGTCACACAACACAACATCACCGCCCTGGGATTGTTATTAATATCAGAGCCGTGCATAGAATTACAATAGTCATTGATAAATTTACGCACTGAAATCTATGCCTTACTTTAGAGTTTAGAATATGAATAAGTTGTCTAATATTAAGCCACAGTTATACAGCGGAGTAGTGTATCGTGAATACAGAACATCGACTGAGGTGTGCTTTTAACGAGACTAAATGAGCTAAAAATCGGTCCATTGTTAGGGTGAGTTATTGATATCCTGAAGTGCGCCGTACACTGTTGAGACACCCTGTAGATTGAATAATTTGAAACGGCAGAACGACGAAGTGCTCTTGGTAGCTGTCGTACAGGTAGGCGTGGAAAAAACCATGAATATTTCAAGGTGCGAAGAGCCGGGCAGGAATGTTCCAGGGCTGCTCGGTGGTTTGTCTTGTAAATGTCGAGCTCGAGCTGATTTACACGACGGCTTATGAGCTAAATGTAATACTGCTGAATGTGTAAATAGGCTGAGCTGAGAGCTAATTTATTCTTGCCAGACATGTTCACAGCCTCATCATGAGCCGTATCCCAAAAACAAAACGAGTAACTGCCTTTAGGTGACATTCAAGTTGTGCGAATACACTTATGTGAAACGAGGATCTCTGAACGCTGCATAAGCCCTCCTTTTCGTTTATTTTTATTACTCAAATTGGTAAGCAAGTTATAGCTGAGCTTAAATCATTTTTACAACCAAGTATATTTTTGGAATTGATTCTTCTTTTCTTTCCTAATGACCTTTTGGAGGACGAAGTTCAATTTCAAATAATAGCACTGAAAAAGGACAATGAAAAAGAATTTCACATGCAGTGTGCTTATAAAATCTTCAAAAACGCCCCAGGAAATCACGACAGTACAAACAATTAAAAACGATCAACAATTCATACTTTGGTATCTAAAATACCGAAATTTGAGTGGTATTCATCACTGTGGGAGTTACGCAGAAATATGTCTATATAATACCAAAACACAGACAGTCTTGGTTAGTTGCTTGTTTGTAACCGTACACACTTCTCAGTAATAGCATAGGGCAGAAATGCAAAGCTTATCTCTCAGTAGTTAAACTAGGGTTTTTCCGCGGTATCGTGGTTACGGTCTAATTGGACTAAAATGAATTAAGTATTTTTTATCTTCAGATATTTGTTAGAGAATAAAAATGAATCATATTGGGTGTACAAACACGTGAATTTGACATTGTGATCTAACAGGTACATTCAGAATAAAAAAGGATGAAGTTACCTGATGAACCCCAAATCGTGTAATTCCTAGATACACGGACACTAATTTGGTTAATAAAATATGTACACAAAAATCTTTGATCAAAAGGTTCCTCTCAGTCTCAAAAGCATGCAGGTCAGGATCAACAATATCGTGGATACGAAATGCTATATGAATAGCGGTTCCGTGTGAGCTTCAAATGCTCGGAAGCGTTCGTAACATTCATAACTACAAAAAATGGGAAAGTAGCTCTGGAAAATGAAAAAGATAGATAAGCAGGCAAAAAAAGAAAAAAACAGCAGATAAAATTGATGATAGGAATGAAAGCGCTTTTTAAATTAAAAATAGCCCGACAGGTCACGGGAAGTCAAGTTATGATCATTTTCAAGCATTCTTAAAGGAGAATTTAAAGTTTTCGACATGCCGCTTTTTGCTTCAAAAAAAGATGTAAGATCTGCGCTCAGAAGATTGAATTTCATTTCGAAACTAAAATTTAGATCTTCAAATTTAGAGCATTAAGGGCATCATTGAACACGTTCACTCTGCTTTTCAGCACACAGTATATATACACATATTTAACAATTTTCAGTAAAAAATATTGTAAAATATATTCTTCTAAAAGACGCACCCCGCCAAAAATGGGGGAACAACTGATGTTAATCTATTTTCAGTGTCACTGATACGGACTGCCTTCTCTGACAGTCTCGGTCCTTTGGAATACAAACCCGGGGAATTTTCTCCTATCTAAAAACTTAAAGGGGTGACAGAGAGACGGTTGAACGGACCAACCAACCAATCAACCAAGCAGCCCTGGGTTGTTATTATATAGTAGGATAGTGGAATAATGCGTTGAAATTAGTAGACTTTTCAGAGACTATGTAAATAGAGCAGTAAGACCATTTTCCTTCATAACACATATTACTCATGAAATTTTCAGAAATTGCTTCCATTACAGATGAATATATTTACTGCAGTATAAATTAAAATCAACTGAAAGCGTCGCAAAATAGGTTCCTTCTTAGATAGAATTTATTAAATAATTTTTCCTATTCATAGCGCTTAATATTAGTAATAATGAAAATTTTAGTTCCAGAAGCTCCTCATCATTTAAAATATACTTAAACAATTCTTTACTCTCACCCGAACCAATAACTGAACTGTTAACTATTCTTAATATTAAACACAGTCGCAGTCTGAAGCCTGCTGTGAATTGCATCGTTCTCTCACTTCAGTCGCTGAGGATGGCGACTTAGGGATGTAAAAAGAAGCTATGGAAGAGGATCACGAGGAATTATTTGAAACAGAACTTCGGGACTGAAGCCTCATGTGTTGTACGTAAGACGAGACTCTCAATTAAGGGGATCAAATAGGATGAAAGCGAGCGATTCATCAAAAATTGATTGTCTGTCGCTCTTGAACAGCTGAAAATTTTCTCTTTCTCTTCTCTGTACGAGTATTAAGACACTCGTTATACCGTATAATACCGGCGAGGAAAGTTGCTGAGAATATTTACGTATTTACTTAACTTCTATACCGTCTGTCACTCTTTCGTCGGTTTTTTAAGTAGTTTGAGCTTCGTTAACGCATTTAAAGAACCCTGAATAACCTGCCAATGAATTTACTTGTTAACTCATATCTCCTAGTAGATGGTTAACGGCAGTAAATTTAGAGGAATTTTAGCTTATCAAAGTCATCTCTCATTCTGCAAATATGATTGTCTCATGTTTTAATGAGCATTGTTTATTTTTAACTTTTGAAAAATGCGATCTTTGAACCACGAAATCAATAATAAGTATTCCACCCTCTTTGGGCGACACATGCATGTACCATCTTCTACGGAACGTTTTATATTTGCTCATCAATCACTACGAAGCTGTCCAAACTTATCATTTTCAGAGAGGGCGTTTTCAATTTAATTTCTCATCGTCATAATTAGTTGTGTCAAGTTTTATTTGTGAGGCATTCGGACATTTTTTGAAATTCACGTTCACTTAAATTTTTTGGCCGTATTCCTACACGCCTATGTCTCCTTTCTAAAACACACCCACGCAGGTGTGCCTCAACACATGTGTAAACGTTCAAACTAGTGATTCATTCGCCCCATTAATGATTTCAAGAACTTCCTATTTTGTTTAGAGGTTAGCTACGTTACGCGCCAGTTGAACTCCCAGAGCGCAACATGCATAGCGCTCAGATTGGAGCTGATCAAAGGGCGTTACTCAAGTGAGCACGAATATCGACGCCATCTACGGCAGATAAAAACCTATACCAGCATTGAAGTTCGAATTAATGAATACAAAGATCCCTGGGCCAGATTCCCGCCTCAGATGCAAGGCACGCTGCACCTATGCTGCCCTCCAGCGCTGCGCTGCAAGGGCCCCCTAAAAACACGGTGACGCACTTCTCTGTAGACTCAAATGTGTGTGTGGCTATTACTGGTGATTGCGTCTTTATTCAGCTGTTGAGAAAAATTAAGAGATCATGATTTTCAATCAAATTTTTTTAACTCATAAGCGAATGATGTATGTGTTTAGGCATGACAATGTATTTTTGTTTATTGCATGACTTTCCTCAAGCTTAGGGCGTAACTTGTAATTGCGTATTTTTCTATGTCGCATATACATTCCATGCAAGAAGAAAAATCTCTCAAGATTTCGAAAATGCTTGAAGAAACCACTCGGAGATTCTTCTTTTGGTTTCCCTTTTCTTTAGCTGCTGAAAATCCTTCTCCCCGAGAAGACGGATTAACCGTGCAAAATATCCTGAATTTTTGAGCAGAGCCTCATCCATCTGCCACTAGGCTAATAACCCTTGTGTCAGGACGGGCACATTGTGATAGATACCAGCTGCACTACACACCCCGATGACTGATTACACTTCAAGTCCAAGCTCCCTGGCTTGCCACTCCGTCCAGCCGACTTTCTCGAGTTTCACTCGCGTAAAGCAGTGCGGGGAGATACCTCTGCTTCGAGATTTAAAGCGAAATTCTTCAAATTGGGGTCAAATTAATCAGCCTTAAATGTCGGTCAAGTCGCAATCAAGTTATTTTTAATTTATTGTGGGGATAATTTATCACGTAGTTTGATGTGTTTGGTGTTGAAATGCTTATATTTTTTTGACATTTTACTATTTCCAGCTAGGTTTTAATCATGACCATTTGTTGTAAGAAGAGTTCTAAATGTTACATCTTGTGCTTAAATGTTTGAGAATCTTTGATCATTTCATTGACTTGGTTATGAATTGAACTACAGGGGATCAGAGATATCACGTACTTCAAGGAGCACTCAAGGCTGGAAAAATTGGTAAAATTTCCGGTTTTTGGCTTCCCACGCTCAAGCTCGCATACATCTTTTAAATTATTCTAAGTTATTCTTTAGTGAAAATTTTCAAAAAATTCTTCAATTTGGGGTTCAGAAACAAAAATTATCCTTACAAACAACTGTCGCAGCAATTTTTTAGTTGGGCACTCCATGTAGAACGAGGTACCACACCATGCATAGTGTCGAGTAATAACTTTGACAACCAGGAACTGAGAGCGACATATACCTGATTTTCTTCATGCATAGCACATGAAAGTCACACTCGCATGCACGGCAACCGAATTTGTTTGCACACGAGAGTGCAGAAACTACATTTTCTTTAAAGCAAAGGCGTCACTAATTGCACACATGTACTATAGGTCAGCTTTGTCCCAATCCGAACTTTTGCAGACGGATCGCTGCAGTTTATGAGCCCAACTTGTGTAGTTGGCCCGCCTCCCCCCTCGAGCGGCGTAGTTTTCCCTGGTGGGTGTTGCACTCGTGTGCTTCTCTAGCTCCACTTCCAGGCTCACGATAATTTCCGTTCATTTTTTGTCAGTTTTTGAAGGTTGCATGGTAATCGACGAAATGTAATTCTTGCTGCTAGTTTGTGTACGTTGTGAAGAAATGTGAGTTTTTTGGAGGCATCACTTCAAACGTGGCACAATGAATAAGAGATTAACTGATATCGTATACACATTTTACAGCTCAAAATACACGCATTCTCAAAGCATCGATATGACACGATACAAATATTTTTTTCCTGGGACTGATGATTCAAAAATCAATTTGCTTGGAGCTTCGATACTTTTAGGAATTGCATCACAAAAGTTCTGTAAGTTCTCCTTCTTTTACATCCTCTTTCGCACTGTTGATTACATAATCGCTTCTTTGGACTTTGTACGCGCACAAGCAGGAAATTTCTTCTATGGTCCACTGAATCAGTAGAATAGGACGAAATAGAATAGGAAATGGCTATAGGAACGAGCGGAGTGGTCCATTCTCGGGCTTCTACCCAAGTCCTGTGACGTCAGACAGCAAGATTACTGCCTCGTGACCACGTCACACATCACACCACATCACACCACGTCACACCACATCACCCTACGTCACACCATCTGTACATTGTTGGCCGCGCAGACTGAGGCTGGAGACATGCACTGACGCGCGTATATGTTCCATACTTGATCTTACACATCGCTCAACCCATTACATTACACATTACTCGCCATTATCTTAGCTGGAATAAATCACTTCATATCGACAAGTGTACAGGCACTGGCTCGTTTGGCATACAATAAAATAGTGGAAACTTTGACAGAGTGGAATACTCTTTAGTACGTTACATCGTCACTAATATTTAATCGGTCGTTTTATTTCCTGTTAAGTAATGTTTTTGTTGCTTCCGGACGAGGCACCACCAGGGTTACATTTGCCACACGGGCCGGTAGGTAGACACGGTGACGGAGTTTCGGTGGGGCGTCAGGTTTTGATTCCGGCGTTTGACGGGTGGAGGATCATTCATCCAGCATTGGTCAAGACGATTTATGATGGTGTTGATGGTGTTCACCGTGCCGCTAATGAGTTGCTCACTAGTTACTCATGGCGTTCTAGCGTAGTAAGGCAATTCAATGAAATAGTTTTGTAAATAATAAGTGTCAGACCCATTGGCGTAAATGTTCCTTCATAACTTGCGTAGATCCATGCAATTTCAACTACTTGCTGTTCAGTACTGTTTATGTCCACAAGAACTGAGTTCTGCTCCAATGAAATTTAAGCGACTGATTATGATAGCCATGGAAATCAGCCAGATTTTATCGAAAAAAAATTGTAATTGTAGAACCGAATATCGTGCAAAATACTTCAGCTTATGGCAATAGGAGACCATTTCTCTCGAACCAATATTATATTGCTAGTACTAGAATCTAATTCCTGCATTGATTCGAACATGCATCATTTACAGGAAGCACAAAGCCTTTTTGGATTAGTTATAGTCGAATATAAGATATATTTGAACATACGGCATTTAGCCAAACTTAACTACAATTATTTATTGCACATAACTGAAATGAACTTAACTAATTTCTAATCCGGGATCTCATCATTCAAGGCTCTACACGTCAAGGTAAGACACATGTCTTACCTTGAAGTGTTGAGCCATGAATAATGAGCTCCCGGATTAGAAATTAATCACCTATTCCTTTTTGGGTCCAGTTGTTTACCTTGTTAATTAATCGGTTTTAAAAGCTGTGAGTGTAGTATAGCTTATATGCAAGTACTGAGCAAACATTAGTCTTCATTTAGTGCCAGGCTAGGCATACTCCTGTTTCTTAGTTGCTCGACAATAATGGATGAAAGCAAGACGTCTTGAAATCGTAAAACGGGGCTATTGCTTATGGTCGGGCTAAGAGACATCCAGTGAAGGAAGTTGAGGAATTCGCTTGTGTTTCATGCCGCTCTGTTTTGTGGGTCTACCAACAATGGAAACAATCCGGCACATAGGTTCGTTCAAGGCAAATTTGTCGTCAGAAGAAAATTTCAACCTATAGGAACCGCCGCCAAGTGTCCGTCTTATTGACCGGATTCATTTAGCAACAAGGATGAAACTACTACAAAACGTCAATGATGGCCCTCTCCTGCTGTTTTTGAACGAACTTCTCGTAGGAAACTCCATGGAGTGGATCCATGGAGCAGAGTGGTTCGTAAAGTGCTAATACTAATTACTGCCAACAAGACCACTCGATGAAATTGGGCCAAAGCACACGCGCATTGGTTCGTAAAAATAAAAG
Organism: Orchestia grillus; assembly: GCA_014899125.1. NCBI lineage: Eukaryota > Metazoa > Arthropoda > Malacostraca > Amphipoda > Talitridae > Orchestia > Orchestia grillus. The sequence continues at coordinate 65,336 of VOMN01052006.1, read as the reverse complement.
AAGTGTCTAGGGGTCAGATGAATTCTGATTCTGTCTCTATGGCAATACATCGAAATCTCATGAAGTCTTCTACGAAGCCTGAGCGCAATGGGTGTCTCAAGGAAGAGGAGGGTCTATTAAGTTCTAGGCCAGCTGCAATCACACATAAGAGAGTCTGTTAGTTAAGGCATCCGCCAAATTAACCAACTTGGCTACATTCAGCAACTAGATAACCAAGCTTTAACATTTGCACAATATCAAGATGACAACTGCCAGGTGCATCGTACTAGAACTATCATTAATTGGCGTGATAATCATGTAGTATAAGTCAAGCATTTTGATTGGCCAGCTTCGTCTCCAGACATGAACCAAATCGAAAAATTTGTGGGACAACCTAGAACAACAAGTTGGAGGCCAAGAAAGTCGTCCACGTACCGTGACTACACTACGAGATCAGTTGATGAAAGAGTGGTTTAAAATCAACCAGGTTTACATTAGGACACTTGTGGACTCAATGTGGTGCAGAATTGCTGCCATAATTCATGATCACAGAGATCATACGCCATATTAGGAGCCGGTGACTAATTTTTCGTCAGGGGAGCCTAAGCTGGGTTTAATTAGATAAAAATTCATGCCCAAGGTTTGGAGGACATTTTTACATTTTTCAGCAATTACAAGATTGTACGTGAAACTTGTGGGTACGTAGAGTAAGTTAAATTTGCGTATGAAATGCCGTAGACTTACGGAACGGAGTGTCACGTTTAACCATTGTTTAAATCTTACTGTCACAATACTCAGAAAAGTGTCTTAATGTATGCGTGAACAGCAATTGTGTGTGGGTTGTGTAACAAAACTATGACGCACATTAGAGCGGCAAAAATGCGTCTTATTGCCTCTCATAGTATAGGTATCATATTTAGAACTTATAATGCTAGTATACAATTTTGTGTTGGATTGCCAGTATTGATTTTGGACAGATTAGGATTGGCTTTAACCCTCACTATCTGATAGTTACTGCTCAGTTAATGTACTGTTTTAGAGTTCAATGGAGTTCTTGGAAAGGTTTAACAGTTGACATCTGAAATAAAATAAATTATTTAACTCCAAAGTACTAGCGAAAAAAATCATACCCAGTTTTTGACTGATTTTATTGATGAGTAAGTCTAATCTGACTTGTAATTCTGGCTTGAAAATTACTTCTAAAAAACCGAAGTATGAATGAAAACAACACCAGAGAATAAAAATCTTGAACATCAGCATATGCAAAACGCGAATAATTCCAACAGACATTTCAATTGTAGTTCTATGACGCACAAAATTTACCAAATTTACTCTAGTACATTTCTGTGTACAAGGCTTGCTGTTCCCTTTAATATAAGCTCACATTTGTTTCCCTGAACTCTAAAATCACAAGACCATTCGAAGAGTAACATCCAACGACTGTCGAACAACTTTCAAAATAATTTCAATTCTGACAAATAACCCCCTCTTGTTGGCCGGTTGGGAAGATCATCATATCAGTATATAGCAGGCAAGAATCTGGCTTCACATAGCTCCTTGACTGGAAGCAGGATGGGTTCTGCTTATGGAAGCTGATAGCAATTAACAGGACGGTGCGTGGGCGCCGGGCGTGCAGTGTGAACGTGCATTCTCCGGCAGATGGCTGGGGCCGGTCTCGGCCTATCGACTTCTATGGGATTTGGTCTGGCAAAATATAGACTCGGGAATTTCAGAAGGTAAACATCTAGTACGTAAAAGAATAGTGGCTCCGGCTCCTCACGTTCCAGAGAATGCTAAGGCACTTATGAGGTTTTTTTTGCGAGGATGTAGATGGATGTAGTCCATAAATTTAAAGTCAAGAAAAAATACATTAGATAAGAGTCGTAAATTCGGTGGACGATTTTCTATTCATCGCTGAACTGTGCAAGCTGCACTGTTCGGGTGACAAAGTATTCAATTAGTTTTGAAAGACGAATTGAAATTCATTGAGTAGCTTTGCAACTTGAGAATAGCACAGTAAAGTAATAAAGGTAATACACCGAATATGTGCATGCATACATGACTTATGCAAAATATACCTAACGTTTTAGGTTCGTCAAGATTTGAAATTAATATGCCGCAATGCATACATTAACATTATGAAAAAATATTTACTGAAGCCTTAGACAACATGGACCTCAAATTAGCTAAAACTTGCAAATCCTGCTTCCATTCCTCTATGGTGTTTTCTCACGTTAAATTACATTTGAGGATATCTTAACGCTATTGTTTTCACAAAAGCTTACATTGTTTTTCATGTGTAGAATTTTATCATTTAGTTTTCAGAAGAAGACGTCAGACAGTCATTACAGGGTATAATTATTACTTCAATATTCAGTTAGCGAGACAATGTAACCAGGAAGTGAAGATAAACTTTCTATCAGATGTGTAGCGAGCTCATTGTTTTTTAATCTGAATTACAGAACGCTGAGTTACGTCTATTCAAAGAACTGCAGCGACACAGAACGCTGTAACATTCCTACTTCGTTTAAATTTGTCTCACTTCCAGGCATGAACTCCTGACGAGGACATATGGAAATGGGGGCCTTGAAACGCTCATAACTGGAGGCGCATCTCATTCTACCCTCCATAGCCTCTGGTCCGCCTTGTACCCGCAGTCCGGCATCTGGAATCGGATTCCACAATTATAGGTTCTGGAGTTCGCTTGGGTTCGAGGATTATAGGTTCCTGGATTCCGATAAGAACATTTGACGGATCGGAGTCGCATAGAATTGGTAATGTTTTGTGTTCAGGTCTGACACACCACACAGAGTTAGTATACGAAGTTTGTTTGCGAAGCTAGAAATATTTCATAGAATTAGGAGTTGAAACATGAAGAATTTATTGGAGCGCCAGGTCATTGTCGAAAGCATTCACTGCTAAACAGCATTTTCTCTAAAAAATGTAGAGTATTCTATCAAAATGGCAGCAAGTGAATAATTTTTATTACCTACTAGCTGCACCCGGTCACGCGTTGCTGTTGCTCTGGTCGGTTAATTACACGGAAAAGAAAGAAAAGAAGCACGGATGGCCCACAGAAGGTAATGGTTTTCAAAAAGCGATGATTTTAAAAGCATGTGCGCAAAAGTCTTTCAGCAGCATATATAGTATATAAGAACACGCGAGTATTCGAAATCAACATTGTGTCAATATCTCAAATTATTCGGTGAAGAACTTTTAGAGATTTAAGATTTTGCACAAACGAGCATTTTCATCTTTATTTGTCTAGATTTCAGGCTACGTGCGTATACTTTTAATATAAAATAATTTTTTCGTGATCACTTTTGTCAAACTAAATATTCACGTATATCTATCAATTCAGGGCAATATAGGCTTTCATATTACGGCAGATTTCACCTACATTTTCAGTGAGGATTTTTTGTCATAGATACCTTTGTTTCAGCCAGTTGTACTCAAATACTAACTGTGAGAAGGTATAAAACAGATTTACGAATAAATCCTCATGAATGAAGTGCATTGTCTTCCGAGATGCGTTGAACGAAGCAAGTTGGGAGAATTTCACCAAAATTTCTAGATTAATAAAATTTAACATCAGCATAACGCCGAGCATGATCGCATAGAATCGAACAAATACAGAATAGGCATTATGGAGTACACATTGAGGTTTCCTGTACCACAAACACACGTCGTATATTTCTCAGTATTGATCTACCATTACGACTAACTTGTGAACTTTAACGATAGCGGGAGCCCTCTGCCTCGGCGGGAGCAGCCTAGTGCTCCCCCACTGCGGGGCAGATGGAACTCCAGCTCAGTGTTCTTGGTTAAACATCATTTGAGAGCTCAAAGAACATTATAGAATTAGCACAGCTAAACGACTCTACATGCTAGACTTAAATTTCCAAATATTAGGTAAGCCTCTACACATTTCCTCTGAATTACTGTAAGTTGTGAAACAGTAGTATTTTACTCGATTAATCGGATGAGTTTCATGAACTTCACGAAACGACGAAATCTTGATTTCATGCAATACACTTCCTCTAGCGTTCACCAGGTTTCAGGATATATATAAGAGAGAAAAAGGAAATCGTTTTACCTTTCAACGTATATTAAGGTATGTTACACAATCTTCTTCTCTTAACTTTTCAACAATTTTCAATTGCATTATTTTTCAGGTTAAATAATTGAAATTTGCGCTGTATCGTGCTAGCTACTTTCTTCGCTGCTGAATGAGTGTTAACATTTATACTTCACCAGCAGCAAACGGACAGAAGAGGATCAAAGAGTACAGGTAGATTTCTCTCGTCCAGAGGTAAGCGGGACGGAATGCATTATAGGGACTCACCCAGTTGCAATATGCACAATACATCGAAGCAGATGAACAATATTGTGTTTTTGCATTACAATGCTTGTCTCCATACGGCCAGCCAGCCCGTTGAAACCATGAGCTAATTGATTAATGAGGTCGTGAAACACTTTGTGTACAACCTAAATCTCGCGGCTTCTGACTAGTTTTCCCCTTTGAAGTTCTTAAAGATGTAATGAAAAGCTTTCGTTGTTCTACTAATAGAGTTCTGAGAGTCCTTCGAGAGTTAATGTGAGAAAAACTTTCCTTTTGGAGAGATTAGGTATTGTATATTTCAAGAACGCTGGACCAAAAGTCTAGGCAAGGAAACGGACAAGAACAATGGCACTTTTGTTTCATTTCTGTCTTGGCGCACATCAAAAGTAAAATTAGGATTGTAGGTATATTTTCTTTTCACCGGTAGTTGACGTGTTACTACTTACAGTCCTCTCTATACTCAAACCCTTCTCCGTAAGAACCTTACGAAATTATTATCTTTGATGAAGTTTGTTAGTCAGCGTAAGAAAAATTGTAATCGTAATCAGCAAATTGCACTGTGCGGAATTCACGCCTTACTGAACAATCAGAATTTGTCTATGCTCTGTATGGTTCAGTTTCGTTTTGAATATTACTAGAACACAATACATAACTTAACGAATTCTAGGGATCAGAAAATTTCAGCCATGCCCTATGAGCTCAAGAGCGATATAATTATTGCGGATAAAGAAATATCGTCTCGTATGGACATGTGAACCGTAGGGCCGATGATGAGCGTTTAGTCTCATCGCAGTCACTTCAGAACGACTGGTAAACTCATCAACACGGCCCCTCGCGTTAGCGCTTGAGGCTACCTGTGCACTAAAGGAATAAAATAATAATAATTAAGCGCTGCTCACAAGCGGGACTCATTTAGAGCGTCTCAAAGCCCTGACAAAGGAAAATGTCAAAGGCATGAGAGGCAGCGAGCTCTGACGACGCACCCTCGTGAAAAATTTCGCAATTTCAGGTAGCGTGGAGCCAAGATTGAGACAAATAGCGAGCGAGCAGCATGAAATTGGTTAATTAGGAGACTGGTTAAAGAAGGGGAGCAGGATGAGCCGGGAGGGGCGTGGAGGGGCTGGGAGAAGACGTTAGCGGGAGAAGGTGATATAGATTAGGTCGACAGGGTCGAGCGAAAGCGGGAGGGATGAATCTGAAGCGCTTTTTAAGGAGTTGTGAAATGAAAAGTACGAAAGGGATTGAAGTGTCTTAAGTGAGTGAAAGTTGTAAGAGTAGGGACAGTGTTGGTCTGAGGTGAATGAATAAGGGTAAAAATCAAATCCTGAGAAAGAGGAAGAGAGGATATTTAATATTAAATGTTTTGCTGATTTTAATTGTGCATATAGGGATTAAGGATTAAGTCTCTGTTAGTATCTAAAGTCACGAAAAGCTTAAATTAGAAAATCCTTTATTGAACTCAGAAGCAATACAGGAAGAGGAAGAGGTGAGGTGATTGAATAACATAGTTGGAAACGGGGGAAAAAGTAAAAATAGGTTAACATCTACATGTAATTGGAAGAACATTCATATTTGAATTGCCGATATTAGTACCCCTACTACTGCAATAAAGGCAATTCTTAATGTGTTGGAAAACATTACGGACAAATTGGTATCATAATTTAAAGTCAGCGTTATTGCAAGCCATGCAGCTGGTAAACGACTCGTATAATGTTTTAAATTTTGTTTCGCCACTGGCCCAAATTTTGGTTAAAAATCCATTAAGAGAAGTAATGAGCCACTGGCTGTGATGCAAGAGCTCTTGGACTCACATGGAAAAACCATCGCTAAAAACTCTTGGAATTATGACAAGTAAATTGGAATTTGAGTGAGCTATAAATAAATGGTGTTTAAATCATTCTTTTACAGAGCATTCCGATTGTATTTAGAGAATAGTTGACTTGTAATTTTTCCACGTTTCAAATGATTGAGAAGAGCTTTTACGGAACATTGGTGGTAGAAACGATAAAGCCTTTTTGAACATTTGGTTCATCGAATACGAAAATTCTTGTTTCTTTGTTTAGTTTGACAGCAGTGGCTGATTGGCTTTGGTACCAGAGGATAATTATCTACTGACGTCACTGGTGTTCTCATTTTATCTAATTGATCAGTATAACTGATCATCAGTCATGGAAAAGAGATGTACAAAAAAAAAAGAATTAACTTTATCACCATAACTACACATACAATTTGCATGCGTAGGATAATATGTTTTATCTATTGTTGCATGCTCAAATTGCACAAATGAATAATAATGAACAAATATTTTATCTCGAGGAAGCAAGTGGTGTAGATACGGTGGTTAATCTCGGTTAAATTTTTTTATGGGTCACCCAGTATAGCACCGGGCGTCTGTTAGGTATGCCTTCAGTCACCAATCTGGCCTGATCGCTGACAGGTAGAGTGGATACTTCCGCTGTACATTCAGCTCCTGAAATCCGACACAACTAATGAAGCCAGTTCCACACGTCAGTCTGTCTGAAAGGTTAGCGAGCGTAACCTTTAACGCGTCGTTAAATATGGAGACAAAAACGTTCGATTTAAGAATAAGAATCTAAGATACTGGTATTGTTTACCTATCTATCTATCTATCTATCTATCTATCTATCTATCTATCTATCTATCTATCTAGTATAATACTAAAACTCTGGTCGTCTTGCTTGTTTGCTTGCTTGAAACCGTGCACACGTTTGTCTGTCGGCTCTGAGATATTCGAAATTTACACTCTTCGTTTAATCCTGTATTGTGGATACCGATTTAACTGCATAGGATATATTTCTGGAGACGGTTTGGTTTTGATAAATTTTATTTGACCCATCGGGTCACGGCTGGACTAGTATTTTACTAAATACCTGATGTTCATTGGAAAGCTGATGTTTAGGAAAGTCACCAAACTAAGCTCTTGACGTTTCACCTAAAAACGAGGAGAATTCATCAGAAAATATATACTTGAGTATCTACGTATCTCACATGGAATCACATTGTCATGCGTGCCTCTGTAGTAATATTGCGCTACGAATCAAACAATGTCAAATCGCTTTGTTTTACGTTTCCATGGAATTCAAACTTCAGTACAGTCGTCCTTCGCATCCCTATTAAAAATTAGCTCAGTTAGGTGAGCTTTAGGCAGTTCTTCGAGGCGATGGCAGTTTTCTGGAGTATTCTGGCAGTTTTGCGCAGATTATCTCTGCAGGCGAGGAGTTAGCTAGTGGCCGCTTGCAGATCGCGGCAGCATTGTTCTAAAGCGGAAATAACGACCGCGTCACTGCGCGCTGGCCAGTGAACTCTGCAAAATAAACTACGCCGATTTTTAATGAGCATTTAACGCTTGATCGATCCCAGCAAAGAATTACTGGGTCGTCTTATTTGCTTTTTATAACACGCTCCATCTGATTTTTTGACACGAATATTTAAGGCTCACTTTAGCTGATACCGCTCTATGCAGGCAACGACGGTAATGCGTTTGTTCTTTGGAACCGATCAAGCACTTTGTCAGGGGAATGACGGCAAAGCGGTTGTTTTCTGGAACCGATCTAGCACTTTGTGGGGACTTATGTACAAGCGAATACAAAGTAAAATGTTTCTGGCTCCCACTCAACAGTACATCTAAAAATGCAGAATAAACCTTTGATTAGCACCTCTTCACACAACGATCCAATACTGATTATTAGTCTAAAAAGAACGTTGAAGAATATTTTACCCTATTGTCGTCATACACTTAATATGGTTAATACTTTTTATGAATACAATATGTTTTTTTTGTTTAATGATTTTTGTTGAAACCAAGTTGCACCAAAAACTAAGATAGACGAATAGTTTTCTTATTCATGACATGATTGATAATATTTTTACATATAAAACCAATTATTTGTTTTACGTGTTTCATTGTCGATGATACGTTGAATGAGAAACTTGAAAAAACCTCGCATTTTCCATCAAGTCCGTTACTCCCGAACAATTGACAAAAATTTGCGATCGTTCGTTTATAGGAATCTTTGCCGTACAACCCGTTCAGTTTTTTGTAATTGAGACTAGCACGCACCGTACGGGGACGACACTCATAAATCGTGAGATGAGGCGTTTGCGGGATGCAGGTTTTTGTAGGGGAAATCCTTCTGTGATTTCAAAGCTTCTGAAAAGATATTTCTGTCAAATAGTTAAAGCTTATCAAAAAAGACCTGCGAGAGAGCAGCATATGTACAAGGCGTGCTTGTTTTTCTTTCCCATCTTCTAAGTTGACGGCGACCAACCTCCTGCGGCAGGAGTGCGCCAAGAAATGCGCCTCCTTCAGATACGCGAGCGGCAATTTACTGCAATTTGCGTCTTGCTTTAAAATGTATTAAAATTTTCTTACGGTTTGGAACGGGCGTAATTCGCGCAATTAGCTGCATGCGCCGAGTAATTTCCAAGGCAAAATGGGCCCTGAATTACTAGAGGGAATGAGCGGTATTCTGAAGAGGGATGGAGGAATCAATCAAGTTCATGGAGGCGATTACATCGAGTGCAGCTATCCAGGCAAGCATTAAAATTTCATAAACGAATGCCAAATTTTCTTGGAGCCTAGTTTGCATGCAGTTCTTACTGACGCTGATGTCAGTTTTGTAGCAGTTAAGGTAAGTTTCAATGGTCTGTTGTTGTTGCGTTTGAAAGCTGCAGTTTCATCTGCAAACAAGATCGGGTACAGAGAACAACAGAAGTATGTTCTTCGATGAAGCGATTAGCCACCAGTTCCAAGAATTATGGGAACGAATTTATGCTTCATTTATATTCAACGAATTTATATTACAATTCCACTGCTCCAGAACGCAGTACGTTACTATGTTTCTAAATAGCTGCGTATGAAAAAGGTACTCATAAAGGAACAAAAATAATAAGTAAAGTTTAGTTCAATAAAATAGAGCTGCACGAATAAAAGTAGTGTTTAAGACACATGTATGAAGGCAGTTGATGAAATATGGTGTTCATTCGCCTAGATCAGGTAGGGGAGCGAGCTTCGAGTGGTTTAGCGAGAACGAAATCTTAGTATTCCCGCTGCTACCTTTTAATATGCATAGTAACATATTAAGGAGCTTTTGGGTGCAATATCATTAGCCGGTCAGTTTTGTCTCTAGTTTAAACTTCTACCTAGGGACGCGGGAAAACGGGAACTTTTGGCATGTGTAATGGCACCCATACGAGTACAGGGAAAATTTGAATTACTGCCCTTTAAAAGGCAAGTTATAGTGGTTCAATTGCAGTCAAAAAAAATTTTTGTTGGTTTTTTATTTATATTTGTTTTTTTCGAAAGTTCCCCTTTTCCTGTGTCACTCTGTCCAAGCTCTGGTTAAGCCTGTCTGTCTTTTCTATTGGTGAAACATCTTTTAGATCTTGGGTATTTGTATCACATAAACTCGCTATGAATATGATTTTAAAAATAACTCAACTCATTTATGCCCCATGTCCCAATCAGGAATTATAATTCCTGATAATTCGTTGATAATTCGTCCTAATAATATAACGATAATTATCGTTATATTACAGAAACATCTGCCATAAAAGGTACATCAGACAAAAAATCGTTATGATTATGTTGACCAGATGATTTCGTTTGGCTTAAATCTGTCCACCAATGCAATGTATGGGCTTGCTGTATCCAGTGACCAAGACCGTACACTATTTACCCTATGTCAGACAACACGACCATACACTATTTACCTTATGTCAGACAACACGACCATACACTATTTACCCTATGTCAGNAACACGACCATACACGATTTACCCTATGGCAGAAAACACGACCATACACGATTTACCCTATGGCAGAAAACACGACCATACACTATACATATACTCTAAGTTAGAAAACGCGACCAAACACTATTCACAATATGTTAGAAAACACAACCGTACTGTATTGACCCTATGTCAGAAAACACAAGCACATAATCTCGGAAACTCGAGCATATTTACTCTCTCTGGGAAATAAGAGCATCTTTCCCCTCTCTCAGAAACTCGAGAATATTTACTCTCTCTGGGAAATAAGAACGTATTTACCTCTTTCGGAAATTCGAGCATATTTGCTCTCTCTGGGAAATAAGAACATATTTACCCTCTCTCAGAAACTGAAGCATATTTTGCTCTCTCTGTGGAAAATAAGAACATATTTACCCTCTCTCGGAAACTCGAGTCCCTCGGAAAAAACAGTTTAATGAGAGACCAGCACCGACGAGTTTGCTGCCGCACAGATTACTCGTTGTAGAGAGGATGAAACATGTCATTCGCACCACTCGATCCACAACCACCTGTGTATGTCAGGTAATCAATTGCTAAATTTAAAACTAATAGTAAAACTTTGGTTGACATGTGAGAGTAACCGATATTTTATTTTTTATTTTCAATCCGTTCACAACTTGCGAGCGATAAATTTGCTCTTAACTTTGACTAAGATAAATCAATCTGAGCAAGAGCAACAAATGGAGCAGCTGGAACGGCTTAACTCCTCATCCACGCGTACAGCTTTTGTGGTCAATTGTGAGCTTTACTGGGGACGTGACTGCGCTTGTGCGGCTGCTCAAGTCCTAATTCTACTTACGTGATCCGAAATTTTAATTTTAAAGTAATTTTTTCGGATGCATTTCGAATATAAAATACCGTTATTACCCGATGCAATTAACATTTTTATTCAACTCTCAACATGATGAACGTTGTTTTCGCTTACGAGCTGCTTAAATGTAACTAAATTTCCGAAACAATGTTGTTTTGGTACAAATTCGTGAAATATTTACTTCCGAAGACATGTGTCTGTTCTTATCAAAGATGTGCCTACTGCTTAGTAGTCGATGTGTTTTTTCGTGCTCCGTTGAAATGTTCGCATTCATTCCGGCGTTGCCAAAATCGAAATGCCAGAATTTGGGCTCCGTCAAGAAGAGGAGGACGGGCCTGACATCAAAGACGGCGGGACAATAAGATTTTCGTAGGAATGCATTGAATTTCTGTCAAAGTTCTGCCCCGCCGTCCCGTCTCCCAAAAATCTCGATGAGAAAAATCATCCCTAATTCATATTCATTGCTATTTTCATGCTCGGGCGGACCATCAAATTGTATCGCAAAAGTAAAAGAATTCTGAAATTACGGCGCTTGAAATCCAACATTTCGGCTGTGGTTTCTTGAACCTCAGACTCCAGAGTTGCGTACGGAGTGTATATTTTTTCACAATGCGTATTTTTTTCTCAAATTCAATCAAATCTGAAAGACCTTAGATATGAACTAGACCCCGGTGTCAGAAGTAGGGACTGAAATTTGGAGTGAAACGTATATATCTTTCTTACTTTTAACGCAATTTTTTCCGATTTGAATCGGCAAGAAATTTACGTGCGAAAATTGCCATCATATCAAGAGTATCTCCAAGAAAAAATAACTGTATTCAAGATAAGAGTCGAGTGTTTGTCATCCTAATAACTTAGTTTTATTTCTTAACCTAATGATTTCTTTAATTCTCACATGTTCCAACACCTCTCAAAAATATATTTTTTTGCAACAGAACGATGTGATAATATTGGTAATATTCTCCTCAATTAGCTTTTTATCGAAAAATATTTATCAACTTTCCAATTACACAAAAAAGTCATCGAAAAACAAAGATATGCCTCAATTTTCGTGCATTTATATTTAAACGAGCCATGCAGGCTGCCCAGAATTTAGACCAGGTAGAAAGCCCTAGAACACTGGGAACAAAGCAAGGGAATTAACCTTGTTAGAAGCCGTCAGCATTGTCATGCGATCCGCGCAGTCACGTCGCTCTTCATATATGGTCCGGAATCCTTCAAAATTATGATAGACATTCGAGCCATGAGAGAACCCTCTCATAGCCCTTAAACCTTTGATAGCTTAAAGAGTTAAATCTATGAAGGCCTCTAATTGGTGCCGTACGACGCGTCCTAAGCGTAATCACGGTCCAAAACAGACAGCGGAGGTTGTTTCGTGTAACAACGTGCGTTTGCGTTTCCAGTTCTGCTCGTCAGAGTGCTGTCCAATCTGAGCTGCAAGCAACGCAGATTGAATTTAAGTCTGCCTGATTTATGAGAGTGCCCTACAAATATGTTGTAACTTTGGAGGGAAGTAAATGAATTTCTTATCAAATTAAGGTATTGCGTGAATCAAGCTCACAGTGGTGCCTCTCAAAAACCCAGCCTTTTAAAAGTAGAACAGTTGCTCGTTTGATTTAAGGCAGTACTTTGTAGCGATGGTGGTTCTCTAATCTATTTCGGCAGTTTTGCTCAGATTATCTCTATAAGCGAAAAATTGAATAGTGACTGCTTGCTGATTTTAGCAGCAATATTCAAAAGCGGACATGACGACCGCGCCACTGCACTGCCACTGCACCACCACATCACTGCTGACCATTGAACTCTGAGTAGCTGTGATGATTTTTAACAGGGAAAAAGCTTGACCAAATTTGCTCATGTGAGAGGAAGACAGTTCCTACGAAAGGTTTTGTTCGAAATTGTGGTATGCGACAGGAGGGATGGTTTCATAATTTAACTGATTTAGCTGAATATCAATGATTACAATTCTTTCTTTCTGGTGCCAACGATAGGTGATCTAGAAGTACTACATTGAGTGGCAGAATGGTGTGGAACTACAAGTCCTTGGACTCGATGGATCTTCAAGTTTTCATTACAGTCGAAAAACAAAGAATATTCGTTGAGTACGTTTATCTTTTACGGAAAAGAAGAAATTATTTCTTCACGCGTACAATTCTGCTTTGCAATTTCAACTTTTCATTATTTTTACTGAACATCGTATTAGTGAAAACATGCATTCATCACATTTTTGACGGAAATTTTTTATTCTCAGCATTACATGCTTGTAATTTGAGCAAAGATGCTAAAAAAATAGTTGAAGGAGCTCAAATTCAAACCAGAAAAGATAGCGACTCAATAGCAGCTGAGAGAGGCGTGTCTGGGGAATGTGGGCCCTCATTAACTATTTGAAAACGATAAAATGATGTAAAGTATAGCAGTAAGAAGCGCAGTATGTTTCTCTGATATGTTAAAAACGACTCACGAATTAATACGGTAATGTGAGAGGTCAGCGAGCCTGCATCAGATGCATTAAAGGAGCAACAAAATATTCTTGTGATGATAGGGAGTTTGTGAAAGAAACCAAGCCAATAAAATCACAGCGATAGAATAACGTGCACGAATAACTCGTCTGACTTCAATTACACAGAGAAAAGTCGCTTGAAAGCAAAACTGCAAAATCAGACGTCATGCTTATTAACATTCGAAAAAGAACAGGAACTGCATCAGTATATCTGCAAGCCGGATAAATCAAGGCGCAAACGAGAAACTGGAAATTTTAACATTTTGCTGGACTTGTTAAGGTTTCTCAAGCAACGTTAGATCAGATTTGTTTCTTCAGTTTCCCTTACCGATTGCTGATATCATTTACCAATCTATATTCACAAAGAATATTTGCTCCCTTCTTACTATTAGTGCAATTTTGCGTTAGGAATATTGCGAACACTTTCTGTTCTCTAGTAGCAAAAAACAAGAATCATTTGGGATGCATTTGCTCGACTTGAATTTTCAGGAATGTGTATGAATTTATTTGGAGAGTGCTCACGTGTATCTGATTGATTTTATTTATATAAAAGTCTAACAGTTAATTCAAGGTAAAATCAGTCGTGCACACTAATGAGAAGCTCATTGTTAGCATCAGCTAGCACGTTAATGGGGTGAAATACAAATCAGCGCACAAAAATTCTTAGAGCTCAAAATAGTTGAAATGAATATGGTAGGTTTGTTTTTACGCTGCATCCCTAAATGCAAAATTGTAGATAATAACATTTACAACTATCTTTGAATTTAGGAAAAGAAATTGATAAATGCTGTTTAAAAGTCTGTTTACTGCCCATTAAATGCAAAGCTATGAATAATAATGCTGGCGAGCATCTTCCAATGCAGGAAAAAATTCGTTGATGCAACATATAGGAACTTGTTCGTCGTACAGTCGTTGAGAACGTTCAATATACCTGGTGCTTTAAATGTACTCTCGGAAGTTATCTCTTGACGCTCGAAAAAAATTTATTTACTTGATCACATCCTGAGCATAGAATACAATTACTTAATACATTAGGATTAGCCTTCAAGATTCGCTTAACAGCGCAAAATGACAATGAAAATCTCATGTTCTGCATGGGCTGATGAGGGCAGTTCTTTCCTCTCTTTTAAAATGCTGATGCCGCGTCAATGTTTCTGGGGAGCGACGACTTTTTATTCCACTTAAAATGTTCAGATTATCTAAGGCCCGACGCCTTTCTTCAAGGTAAATATCCTCATTCAGCATTTTTCTGCCCTAAAACTTTGGGTACTTCAAAAGAAGTTGTTCCTTCAAAGTCTGCATGGCCACAAAAAATTCTGATAATTATGTGCATTTTCGGGAGAAACTTGCGATCTTTCTGCCTTTTGTTTACCCTATGAGATAAGAGAACTTCATTCGACAAATACGACCAATTCAACACTTTTTACTTCCTATAGGGCTACCTAATTCCTATGGTAATAACGTTATCTACTCATCCATATCGTGGACATGATCTCTTCTTTAAGAAAGTCGCTTCCGTCGCTGGGGCTCCAAGATGGCCAAGTTTGGTTCCACAGACAGCCCGGAATGGCATCGAATGAGACATGGTGACATTAGGTCGCACAAAAGCCTACATTTTCGGCGGCTTTTCTGCAATTCTGATGTTAATTAAAATCCCTAAGCTCCTAACTTAACGCATCGTTCAAATATATTCTAGGCTTCATATATAGCCGCAGTGCTTGAATGTGTGATGCCTTCTTCAGCTACGCTGGTATTTGAATTCAGGAGAATAGGTAGTTTGGGTTGATCTTCGCAAATTTACACATGCATTTTCAACAGGATTGTATGCAGAAAGACGAAAAAGTATTGTGAGGTAATACGTCAAGCTTCAATAAAAATGAAATGAAATAAAACGTGCATTTTTATTTTTATTCTAAGTTCATGAAATAAATATTGCACGAATGTAAAATTCTCCAGAGCTAAGAGTTTCTGGATTTGATGCTGCTGGGGGTCCGACTTTCGTTGATTTCCGTTTCACTTTAAAATTATCGACGGCACGTGGAATACATTTTTAGGATTTACGTCAAGACTAAAGAAACAGTTAAACGTTGCGAATTAAATCTAAAAGAAGCAAGAAAGTGTAACACTTTTCTTTCTTGAAATATATACATAGTAACTTTTAAAGGTGCGTATAGCATACAATAATACACTTTTATCTCTTTGGCTGGTGTAGAAGGAGAGTGTGTGAGTACGTCATTTTTTGTATGAGAAGCTGCGGGGCAAATGACGCATAACGCTCGAGGGCAAGACTTCTGCGTTTAGTTGGAACTATGCTGTGTATGCATGAAAAATGTATGCATCGACTTCAAATCCCATAATACCTCATTTCACAAGGTTGAAGTAGAAATTTTCATTGCTTAAAGTAGTCAGAAATCTAGTTTCACAAATACATTGCTTCGTAGAAATTAAAAAGCTTAAACTGAACTTTTCAGTTAAAAAGTGAAAAGTTCAGTTGAAGCTTTTTAATTTCTACCAATCATGAGCCCTGAACGCGCTTTATTTTCCTCTATAAAAATACATTGCTATGATGACGGCAAGAGCACATTTTGCCGGCAGCTCAGCCGCCCAAACAAACCGTCTTGATTGAGTCTTCCAAAAAGAAAATTCTCGACTATGTTTCCGCCAAGATGTCCAATATTGTCCAAAATTGGCAATATTTATACTTATACGATGAGTTCAAATAAATATGTGCTATTTATCTTGAAAACTGTTTTTTCGCGCTGAAAGTGTTCGATATAATAAAAATTACCGAGTCCAGATTCTCGAGCACGTGCTCCTAATAAGTGAGACGATGTAAGAGAAGGCAGTCCGTATCATTGAAAATAACTTTATTAGGCCAGAGTTATCGTAACTAAGAATTTAACATCATTTGTCCCACCTTTTTTGGCGGGGTGCGTTTTCTAGCAACATAACATACTATAAAGACCACTCGTAACCCAGTGGATCCCGCTTAAGTTCCGTTCGAGCCTCTGCTCTTTATTTCTTAGCAAATATCATAAGCCAAAAAAAAACACTTTCTCCACTATAGTCCCAATGAGCCGTATCCATGATACGAAGGAAAACCTTTATTTAATTACTGAGAGACGAGTTTCGAATTTCTGCCCTATATTATACTGCTGAAGAGTGCGCATAGTTTGAAGCAAGATGATCTTCATATTACTAATAATACTAAAATTAGAGTATTATCTCTATAATACTAAAACAGTAGGGGTAGTTGTAAACATAAACTTTTTTCAACTAAATGGGTTCCCACATAAAAATATGAGCCAACTGGTCCCGGGTAGTCTAGTAATATATAAAGCCTGGTAATACGTTCATCGTGACACGAAAATGTGTAGCACAAAATAAACATCATATCTCTCAGCTTAGGCAAATAATCAAAAGAATCAGACATTCCGCTCATAATAAATGTCACGTTGGTGGTATGAGTACTGGGACCACAAACGTACGTTGTACATTGCGTGTTCTGATAATAACCAGCCGTAAGCCTCATTACAGAAATTTAAAATTTGATTTACATGCTCTTTCATAAATTCGTAGCTCTATCACAAAGATCATTGGTTTGAAGTTTCCCTGTAAATCTGGTGGCGTTTTCATCTCTACCCGAAAATTGCATTCCGAGAAATGTGGCGCACAAGGGAAAGCTTCGCGTTGTGAAACCAACTAATTTAAAATATTCGAATGATTTCCTCTGATTCTGACAAGAACAGACTGAGCTTTCGTATGAAGTTGTCGACAGCTGAGAACTGTCAACTTGCATCAAAATTATTCCTCATAAAAACTACGTATGCACGACAGACATTAGAATCTGTTTAAATTATTTAAAGTTCTCACGTTTATTCCAGTGATCAAACGCTCAAAGGTATTCAAAAAAGGGATTCTCATGTTGGCGTCCGTCATGTTGATGCAACGCCGTTGCATTGTGAATTATTTATCAGTTAGACTGAAGCACCATCATTGTTTCATAGCTGCTCAAAGATGCCGGCCTGTTTGTCCTCTGACAATGCCATCAAAATTCAGAATTGAGAAAAAATTTGATTCGAGAGACGTCGGATGCTTCTGCCGTAGAGGACAGGAAGAAAGCTTTGATGCCGTCACTCGCCCCCATGCTTCGCTGGGCGCATTATTCCAGCTCTCTATTCCAGGACTTCCGGGAATCTCCTCCTCTTTTTCAACTGAATCTCCACCCTCCGACAGCTGAACTATTTTTAGCCTGGAACGGCACCATGAAAAGGTGCTCTAGTTTTTTGTTTATATGACGCACAGATGTTTTACTCTCCCTATTCGTGTTGGAGCTGAGATTACTCTGTAAAGCTGTAATTACATTATTGAACTAATTATCATGAGGTTTAATTGACGCGCATCAAACTCGCTTTCATTTTGTTTAAATCCACCCCATTCATAACTACATAAATCAGCAAAGTTTGTTTTTTTCATCGTTCAGTAAGATAATGCTAATATCACAATGGCTAATTTTAATTCTCTGTTTTCGATACTAAATGAACAAATATATTTCAATGGCATTTCTTGTATCTCTTGTGATTCACATCAGTTCATACTGGAAAACATTTCCTGTCATTTGGTCGGTATCAAGAGAGCGTGTCGCTGCTGTCCGGTTGCTCCTCGTATCGAAATAGCACGCATAGCTTCACAAATTTCCAGTTCTCGGATACCTTGAACTGAAATACCTGTCCTCGTTGATCCCTCGCGCTGCAGTCCACCTTCACCCACTTGCCTCATCTCTCCAGCGAGCCCCCGTTCCTCTCGGTGTGCTCTTCACGAGTCCCCAAGTTGGAGAGCTCTGTCTTCGCACAAAACATAAAGAAAAGAAAGGAAAAACGCCAGTTTCTTTTGATGGCGACGATCCCACATTCGAAATAAAGACTTCAGACAATAGTTCCTCGAAATGTTGAAAAGACTTGACAAGAGGGTAGGCAAGACTTGCGCGTCTTGACAACTAAAGGGGGCGCCTTCTAGGCTCCTTGTTAAATAGACTTCGAGTGTGTTTTTGTGACTCCGAAGATTTTTGGTTGTCGGCGGTGCGGTATCGGAACGGAGGCGCTACAGGACGCTTTTCTCATAGAAATTCCCATTCCAAAGATCTGTTTTCTATGACGCGAGCTGAAAAGAAATGCTCAGCCAATCGAGTTTTTTCTGCGATCACAGAACTCTGCCCCTATTTTATATTCTCATATTATAACGCATGCACAGTCTCATTTCATCAGCCTTCATAAATGTCAAGAGAGAATAACGCCAACTTTGAATGAAATAATACATACAAATTTGATTGCGTTAACTTGAGTGTCAGATAGCTTCTCATATCCACGTTCCAAATGATATCAAATATCAAAGAATAGTAGCAGACATGACAAAATAATAAAATATTAGCAGCGTAGTAAATTATGGAACTAGAAATCTTGGTTTTATACAACCATGTCATTGAATTTGAAGCTTCTGTGAACTCAGGCGATTTCAAGCTCTGCTCCATCCATGCATGATGCAGCAGCCAGGAAACCTTGTTAAGTGCAAATCATGAATATCAAATTCTACTATGCACCGAGGAAACGCACTTCAGTGTTATTTCATATTCATTTACTGTGTATGTTCTGGGATACTCATCTCGGATTGCTGGTTTCAATGTACAGTACCTGTTAATATTCAAAAGCTCGGGAGCAGGTTAGAATATAGAAGTAATTTAGGAATGAAAGGACAACTGCCCTGAGACGCAGGTGTCACAAAAAGCGCTCCTGCAACGCAATGAAAAAGTTTTTTTGTTGTGAATTAAATTATCAGAGCTCATTTTTCTCGAATTGTATGAAAATTCCAAACGGATCTAACAAATATGGAAAAATGAAGAGTGAAAGATCGGAGACATGCACTCAAGATGTGGGTCGCTGTGTCGAACTCAGATTTGGAAGAATATATTGCTGCTACAATTCAACAGGTAAAAACAAAGATTAAAGGAAATAATGATAACTTAAATTGGAGCACAGCAATCTCTTTTGTTTGCTCAATATGCTGCTCAGTCTTCATACAACATGACATTTTTCGAAAATCAAGTTTTTTTTATGCGTTACACCGATTCAATAGCACCAAAGTACATGAACAATTAATGGACTCTCCATATGACGATGAAGAATCCAGCGTCTACAATTGGCAACGACTGGAAATAGAATTTAATTCTAAATTCGACCATTCAAGCGATTCAAATGTAAAACATAGTGTAATTGCGCTTGAGTGTTTTGACTCATCTCCAGCGTGGGCCTCATCAGCACTCGACGAAGTGAAGTCAAAACATCAGCAATAATTTGTGCTACCATCAGCATTTTGCCTCGAGCACTGAGAGCCTTCGAGTAACCGTCACAAAACTTGAACTTCCTTCGCCCCTGCTGGTATTGGAAGGGAAATATGATGAAGCCGAATGATGAAAATTTAAGAAGAACTGAAATGTTTCCAATGTCTTTATTGAAACCACTACAATCACCTATAACAAAACGTATTAACACTTCGACTGCGACGTGGGACTATGTGGTACACGTGATCATTTAACCTAGCCTAACGTAGCGAAAGCTCTTATATAAATATGAAAACAAATTTTAAAGTTTTCATTAAATTTGAGTTCATTACTCGAAAAATTTTAGATTAAGGAAAAATGAATAGGATAACCAAATTCGTGACAGAAAAATCCTTCAATTTTAAACTTACAGCGGAAATTTTCGTCGACATGGAATATTTCAAGCGAGGTGAATCGCGGTCAAAGTGTTAAACTTTAGTTCGATCGCAAGCAGCGTAACAGTAGAAATAATTCATATTTTAAAACATTCCATGAATAGGATTCAGGTCATAAGGACCCAGTTTCAATGAAGTGATTTTTTGCTCCTAACTAGCGATGTGTGACCAAATTTTATGAAGTTCATAATATAACAGAAATGTTTACCAACTCGGTTATCGGTAATGATATATTCTAAAAATGTGATATAAAAAATGAAGAATCAATCACATCAGTGCAACAAGTCCAAATTTCAAATTTTTCAAATTTTTGTTTGTGATCAAATGCAATTTTACTACTCCGTGTCTCCGTAAAGTTATGAAACTAGTTAGACGATTTCTCTTGAGTCTCACACTCAAATGAACGTACAGTTATGAAAGTAGTTAGATGATTTTTCTGAAATCTCACACTTAAAATGAACGGGAACATCTTTGGTTACTTTAGTAAATATTTTTCCTTTAGAATTAGAGCTTGTTTTTATTTTACTTGTGCAGAATAAAGATGTGAGAACACCGATGACAATAAAAATAAAGACTCACGAAATTGAGAATCTAATAGAAAGCAGACTGTTGGTCGGGGCCCTTGTTGCAATTCAGGAAGGGCTGTGACCAACTACCCTTAACAGCCTCTATTAAAAGTTTCCAAGGCAACCTCCCATTCCTCGAGAGAGACAAAAAACCAAGCAAAAGGACTTGAAAAGTAATGAAAAAACCTAACCAAAAAGCACTTGGAGTTGAGGAGAGCTTCGTCAAGCGAGGCGACTGAATCCCAAAAGTTCTAATCAGGGTACCGAGAAAATGACTCCTTAAATTTCTTTAGGAAATTATTATAAACTCTGTCGACCAGACTTGAGGAAATTATTATAAACTGCCGTGCAGACTTGGCGCTAACCAGAGGACTCTCTCTTTCCACTTCAACCCAAAACGCCACCGACTTTTTCGTCCGCACTTCAAACTTTCCGCGCTACGAATCACTGTTTCCTTCACACGGCCTGAAAGGAGCCTGGTTTTTCATTACCTTCAATTGCAATTGCAGATTCATTTAATAGAATGAGTCGCTAAGTAGGTAGGCGTATAAAACAAGTTTGAAGGCACTGTTAGCATTTCAAAGCAAAAGAAATAAAGGTTCTGGGACTTTTAAATTTTTACATTGAGTAGCTCCAAATTCTTGTTAAGTTCGACTTATTTTCTAACACAATCCAGAGAAAAGAAAAAGACTTTCTAAAACTCTGATAATTTTTGAAGGATTCTCATTTCGAATGTGGAATTAGCTTCACCACTACAAAGTACTAGCAATTAAGTGCTGTCTTTGGCGTGTGACTTGGTGTTCACGGTTGTGAATAACACGGCTTCATTTATGCTTAATTTCGTATTTTGTTTCCTGTATAACACAGAGTCATAGATGCAGGACTCTAGAGCAGGAGTCCGGCGGAGCTTTAGGCTGTAAATATTGACTAGAAAAAGTTTTTCCTACTTCCTGACAACCAATAAATAAATGTTAACCAGAAAATATTGTTCCTACTTTGTGACTTGGCCTACTTAGGTCCCGAGGCCGAAACTAGCAGCTCCTCTCAATCTGAGCGAACTTACTCCTTATTAGCTAAGCGCCTGACCTGAGGAGAAAATTCCACTGTCATACACCCCTGCATTCGTAATATATACCCAATTACGTAGTACATACTTAGATAATAGGTACGCTGTACATTATGTACCTAAGTCAATGCTACAACACGCGTTTTTGTCAAGCTTTCAAAGAATTGCTCCAGTGGTTTAACCGATAATGCACTCATCTTCTCGTGTGTCTGGTTAAACTTTTTGAAACACTGCTTAAAATTTTTCAATGTGTTTTTGGGAGCTGTGTCCTTGGAATATATTTTCACATTACAGTTGAATTACTGAGGCTTGCTCTCATGTGCTTGAAGAAATAGGGACGTTGGGCTCATCAATTACTTCGAAAGTTTCTGCTACAGCAAGTTGAGTGGTCTAGATTTTATCCCTTGTTCAGGCAATGGAAATACTTCACCAGGACTGTGTATATTTGAACAGCATGCGCTATGGTTCAAAGAAGAAAACGCTATGATTTTTAACATTTTAACCCACAGGCTAGGCGGATGCCGAACGTTTGCCAATTCTTCCTGAAGTTTTAGTTTGTGAGTGCACTATCTCAGCCTCTGCCAAGAGCTCAATTTTTTGCCCTCACGTACATCCATCTCTTAGACGTGCAACGGACAATTCAATGTAATTTCTTCTGCAAGTCTATTTTTTCATTTTTCAATGGGTAGTGCTAAAATATTCCGGAAGCTCAGAATTGCGTCACCTGCGTGGAAATCGTTTATGCTTCGTTACCACCTACAATTAGCAAAGATTTGATACCTTTTTTCACGCGTCCCGCGCTGGTCCAGTGTCATGCACGCCTGTGTCAACGCAGTGTCAGTGCAACCCTGTGACCTCTGTGAGCTGCGCACACCCACATTCGTTCTCGCCTCGCAGTTTTGTGAGGGTTGAAGATATTTTGATTTCAGATTTGCCGCACATTTTTGGAATAAATAATTTAATTGTCTCGTCCTGGTACCGTATATTCAGAACATAGCGCAGTTGTAAACTTGATAAGGCTGCTTGTGTCACCAGAGTTTCAAAAATGCGCATTCTTTCTGCAGCCCATAGTTGTAGGGCGCATGCAAACAAACAATTAAACAAACATTTTAGAGCGGCACTATCTGGTAGATAAATTCTGAAACCAAAATCAAATACATTTCGTTGATTTACAAGCCGAATGCAGATTTGAAGTCGGGCTTATTTGGTGGCTCCACTGAGTTTATTCAATTAAGGAGCATATCCGATTAGAAAGTCTTACGTGGAGAAACTCACTTCATTAGAAAGTCTTACGTGGAGAAACTCTCTTCATTAGAAAGTCTTACGTGGAGAAACTCTCTTCATTAGAAACTTTTTTTTATATGAATCGAGAGACCTTTGACTCCGATTTTATCACGATGTGGGCAAACGGTTTTGAACTTGAACTTACATATTAGAATTTATTCGATTCACTTCCCTTTTCTATGCACCATGATTTGAAATTTATAAAGTACACGGAGTTATTTCGAGAGAAGTTTGGAGCCGCCTGTGTTTACATAAGTAAGGGTTAAATCTCATGCTGTTTGGCTCTCGTCAAAACTATTCTGATGGTGTAATATCAGCAGGTAGATTTTAATCAGCAGTTATATAAAATATCCCACATGATAACAAAAATTCAGTAACATAGTAATTTCAAATTGGCCTTAGAAAAGTATGTTACACAGATTAGGCTTTTAAAATATGTGATTTGGACTTATCGATCTACCTATATTAATGATCAGGCACCTTCTAGACTGATGCTTGTTTCTTCGATTACTATTGTGCATAAATTTTTCTTCTATTTGTTACCATTTAAATAAATCTAGTTCATACAAATTAAATTAATTATACACTGAAAATCTCTAACCACGACCATAACACAAATCGTAACCAAGAAACCCACACGAGACTAAAATGCAATTACATAATCCTTAGACTTCGTCAGTGGTAGCGCGATCCTCTCAGGGAAGCCGCGGGCTCAGCGTTGTACAGGCAGTGTTGTTTGTTGTGTGTCTTGTTTAGCGCACGATTTAATTAGTGTCTAAAGAAGCGCGTCAAGAGCCTGTATTTTGACAAAAACGTACCTTGAGCACACGTTTCAAAAAGCTTGGAAAAAAAAATTTTAAACACGTGTCAAATGTGAGTGAAACAAGGAAGAAATACAGCGAAGACTACCTCTGCACCTTGATTTCTTCAAGTCAACTCACGAACTCCAAATAGACGTATTAAGGATTTCCTCCTGACGTACGGGTTACATTTTAATGAACTCATCCGCCAAAAATGAAAATGTTGTAAAATCAGCCACTACGTTTCCGCAAGTGCCACAGTGGCCCTTCCGCCACAAGTGCTCCGGTGAAGCCCATTAAAAGTTTGAGTTGGGCCTCTGTCGGTCCGCCAGTCGGTGCTCCACAATGCCGAGATGGAAAAATGGCACCCGTACAGGAAGAGACAAGGGGAAATTGGCCGTCGTTGAGGCAGAATAGTTGAGAAATATGAGGCACGCGTTCCTATTTTTCACTTTTTTCCTAACCTTCCATCGTTTTGTCGTGTGAGCACTTTTTTCGTCATCCGGGGTCCTTTTTGTCGCTAGACATCTATAGTCACCCAAATTTTTTCTCATCCGCAACCTCTTTTCCTTTGGTGGCCGAGTTCCAGTCGAGGATGAACAATCGAGATAGCTCTCTAAAACTGAGCTCTTTTCAAGAGATTAATTCGTGAGCTCTTCAAAAAACTTATCTCTACCTGGGACGACACTTGCATAATTACTCTGTTCAATTCAGTAGATTATACCATCTGAATGAGACAGTTTTTATCCTTTTTTGGTAGCTTAATTTCTGTGAACATTATACACGTATCTCAGTTTGGTAAGTCGGCCGTTCAAATTAATAATACTGCTCTTCTAATTATATATTCGGGTATTTAGCGATTTCAGTGGATGAGGAAAGTTCAAGAAGCCTTTAGGGGACTGACAATCTGAGCTAAATTCCATCAACTTAAGCATCATCTGATCCTTGAGGGCCAATGAGCGAGTTATATTTTCTCCTCGTGTGATGACGCCACATTCAAGTCCTATTTGAGGAATTTCATAATTATAAACTGCGGAGTGATAGTATCAACTAGCTTACGCAGTGTGTTTACATCTCCAGTAATATTCATTTGGTTTTATTTTCATAATTTATTCCATGCACTACTTCCGCAGCGCACTTCTGCATTTCACTTTGTTTACCAACTTGAACAGAAAGTTTGTGATAGCTTATGTCAAAAGCTGAAATCGGGCGAAAGGTTTTAGGACGATAGTATGTATCGAGGGTAAAATTCGAGGCCTGAAGGTCTGTGTAATATGCTTGCTTTCCAAAGGCATCTTAACGTGAATAAGCGGTGCACTTTATGCACTATTTGTGTAAAAGTAATTTTACGCAACTTTCCACTATATCCGAAAATTTGACAGTTCTCTGCCGAAATATCAACGCGATGTAAAATATGCAGTTGTAACATTTTTTTGGGATATGGTCGGCCCACCAAATTTAGATTGATTATTATGTTTTAAAAAAATCCGGATAGGAATTGCGATGTTTTCATCATTTGAGAGACATCTTCTGAATTCTTGGAGTTAAGATCAAAATATGCCCCCAATCATCTTCGGGTGACCCATAAAATTTTTCTGCAATTTGAATTCACGGGCTGAATTCCTTGCTATCATATTAATAAGAAGCACCGGTACATATGTATATACATATTAATTAGAGCAAGCAGCCCGCGTGAGGACTTATATTCGTTGTACAATCTTGGAGTACGAGTAGAAACTAGACCACTCCTCAATTCCAGTTCAATTAGGAGCAAAATTATCCAATAATCGGATTTCACAGTCGATAGCTTCACGTGCAACCTGATGACAGCACTTGCTTTGGGAATTCCCTGGCCCCTAAGAGCCTCATCTCATTTAATTAAGTATGAAATTGAAGCCTTACCAGGTTCTGCGCCGCTCCTGTATTTCATTAAATGTTCAGTCATTTGTACTCCAGAAGTTCCTTTGCAAGCTTGCAAGGCGGTCGCTAATAAATCGTTTACTTCTTTGAATAATTAACTGTGAATTTATGGCTCTAAATGAGAAGGAAACGAACAGCGGTGGACGAAGATGCTCGTAATTGCGCCCTGGAATGGAATTCAGGAACGGTGCTACGGCGATCGTTAAGATGGATTCAGCAGCACGGAAAGCTAGAACAAAAGAATAAGACTTTTCAGAGAATTGAAGCACACGATAAACACTTCCATGAAGTGAAGAAGTCAACAGCGTCAGAAAATAGTCTTGGTCGCACAACGACATATAGGAACATTTGATGATTTTATAACAAATTAAAAAAAATTATTTGGTGCAGGTAGAGCCTTGGCATCAGCCGCTATAACGTTACTTTGCTTATAAAAAGACTATTTTGCGAGGGACTTTCTATTTTGCTGTCTAACAGCTTTCTAGACGGTTTCTCAAATTTAATATTGGTGATGAAATTTTTGAAAGTCGAATTTACTACAGTTTAGAGTAACGTGACCGTTAATTGGAATGAATAAGTAAATAAACCTGACAGTCTTTTTGTTGTATTTGGAGATTTGAGAATTATCATTGATAAAAACCTGAATTTAAAAGATCATATATCATATATTGGTACTGAGGTGTCGAAATTTGTTAGGATTCTCGGCAAAGTTAAAACTGTATCGTCTGAAAAAGCGTTAGAAATATTTACAGAACATTAATTCAACCATTCATACATCATAGCATAAAAATAAGGTACAGAACTAATAAAAATGACCAACACACGTTCTACCCTATGAAAAAGAGCCGTTTAGGGATACGAAAAATTTGGAATACAATTCTTTTACAAATGACTTAGATAAATATTAAAAAATACAGGGTGCGAGGGCTGTTTGAGGACGTGCCGTTTACAGTTCATTTCGCGCTCCCAGTTGAATTATTTATAATATTGTTTTTTATTTCAGGTAACCTATTCAAATTAAGATGTAAACCCAAGAATTTACCCAGGGTGAAGCACACCAAATTTCTGGGTACGGTGATGGTTTTAGGAGTTGTGAGTAGTGAACGTCATGTCATACCGCATTAAATTGTTCCTCAGGGTCTCTGGGCGCTCCAGATGAATGCGTGTATGTTCGAGTTTATTACAGAATACACTTGAGTGCTGGCTCTTTAATGGGTTTTTCTCTCCTTAAGGATGAATTGAGTTGGAGAAATACTTTGGTGTGGAGAAATACTTGATGGAAAAGACCTAACTTTCCTAAGATTTAAACAAAGATTTAAGTTGAGGTTCCCCTCATATATACCCGTCCATTCGTGGGGCTAGAATCTAATTAAGGCAAATTTAAATTATTATATTTTAATCTTTTGAGTTCAACAGGAATACCTCTATCTCAGCTTAGTTTCCATTTGGCAGGATGAAGCTAACAAATTGTGAAGAAATTTAGAAACTATTTATATAAATATCCAGGACTCAGAGGGTTGAAGTAACCCATACCTGAACTGCAACATTTGATTTATACATATATATTGTGCACACCAAATGCTCGTTTTGCAATATGGGAATCTATAATCAGTTGCGCATCTTAACTTATATCGGCCCCCTACACATACGCTGCCCGGCCGAAAAGTTTGTAACACCCTTGTAAAATACGAATATAATGTAAATATTTCTTCGCACGCTTCCTCAACACCAATTTGGAGAAAAAGTAACAATATTTGAGTTGAATGTCACTGGCCTTCACTACTGCACCTGCTCTCTCCGCTACTACAACACGAATAATCCCTCTTGGAAAACCTATAAAACCAACCTCTGTCTTCGACAAACAGGTTATAGGTATGCATCGAGCTGAGAAATCCTCCTAAGAAGTATCTCGAATAATAGCATAAGACTTAGGATAGGGTAAAGAACAAGTTCTCAACGGAAAAAGATGGTGAAATGTAGTTATTCAATGGTAATAGTGGCAGAGGTAAAATTCTGCATACTCGCTACAGGTGTTCTCTAAAGCGATTAATAACAGCAAACTAGTAGGAAAGCGTTCGGCAATTGACTACTGTGTACAACATAGGTCCTAAGAAAATTTCTGCCCTCACCATGAGCTGAGAACTGAAGGAAATGGGTGTAAGGAGTCTTGCCACAACCAAGAAACCATTGTTCAGTAAAGCTAATCGAGCGATGAGGCTCAAATTTGCAGAAGATCACGACGACTGGACTGTAGAGCAATGAGAACACGGCCTATGGTCAGATGAATCGAGGTGCGCCTTGTTCCCGAAAGATGGCCGAGTTAGAGTGAGACGGAAAACGGAAAGTCTATGTAGCTTTGAATCTTTCATGCATACTAGGACAGTACAGGCTTTCGGGGACAGTGTAATGATTTCGGGGTAGTTCAACTGTTCGGGATTAGGTTCGGCAATCCTGTGCAGCAACAAAATGAAATATCAGATCATTTGAACATCTTAGGTCACCACGTACACCCGTCTATAGATTTTTATTTTCCTAGTGGTTTCAGAATTTTTCAAGACGACAACTCTCGCATACACCAGTCTCACGTAGAGCAAGATCGGTTAAAGGATCATGAGGGATCATTTTCTCATATGTGTGATGATCCTATGTTGTTGCTAGTAATGTTTTGGACGCGTATTGGGAACGTTATTGATATTATTTCCTTCATTAATTATTTCATTATAAGGATTGGTAGCGTAATGGTTTTGTTGTACTTAGTATTTACCAAGAAGGCAGGAGCGTTCATTTGAAGGCAAGGTTTTAGGAGGGGAGTACTAACGTCGATTAATTGATATTTAAATCGTATGGCAACGTTCTTTCAAGAACATAATTATTGAATTGATAATCAGGTATCGTTAATGAGGAACTCTATGTAGATTTCGGCTTTTCAACGCTTTACACTGCTTTTACGTACTCGAAAATATGAGTTGACGAGAAGTTTCTATATTGCACTTTAAAATAAAGCCGCCTAATATTACAACATTCAAGACGTATCAATCTGCACCACAAAGTAGTAACATGACGGAAGTAACGCCGCTGAGAGGTCCAAGTTTTAAATCTATTTGATCGCACGGTTCTAAGAGTCATATCAAGGAAGCCAAATTTTTAAAACGCTTGAAATACTAACGAGATGCAATCTTGATAGGTATCGAAACATAATTAACATATTCAATTCCTAGTTACTCTCGGGTACGCCTAATTAAGAAAATACAAAAGACCATATAATACACAGGTACTTGTTTTAAGTAGATGTGCAGATGTCGATGGTTGTACAACACTGAATTAATATGAATCTATATGTTCCCACCGGACTCCAGTGATTGTCTGAATTTGGCGGACGCGTGGTTGATTTCGGGCGGCTTAGCGCTGGTGTGACGCCAGCTGAATCGTAGGAGTGGTTGTGAGTATCACGTCAAATGTAGCCGTCGATGTTTCTCTTGGCGTTCCCGAGAGAATGTTGAATGTTGATAGGGCGGTATTCTTGTTTTATACGTCTAACCAGATGTAGATGGCGATTGTCTAAGATGTTGAACGTTGATGAGGACGTCTTCTTTTAATATTTGCTATGTCCACTGTTGATGAGGATTTCTTCGAAGATGACTGTTGATGGTTGGTGAGGCGGTCTTCTTTTATTTAGTGCCTCCGCTGACGGAGGGTGGAGCCTCGCGGTCCAACGAAGGTAGAAGTTTTCCCTTCTACATCTTGGTCGTCGCTGACACACAGTTGGAATAGGAGGTAAAGACGAATAGGGATCCCGAAAGCTGTCCACCGTCTTGCGTGATGAGCCCTCGAATAATAATTCAGTCAGCCGTTTGTATGGCGGTTTACGACGCCATGCGTTTTTAGCCAGCGCCGCGAACGCGTATTGTCTGCATCTCGAAAGCAGCATAGGAGTGCCTGTGACTGCCACACCTGGCAGTTCTGCATTTCAAGTATAAAACAGTAGTAGTTATTCGATTTATAGCAGTGTCAAATATTCCCTACTAATACAATTAATACGTTAACATATTTATAACCCCCGATTATGCTCATAGACGAAATTTGAGAATGAATACTTTCGGTGAGGAGGTGAAGACATGTTGTTAGAATTTCGATCAAACCTCAATGTTTTCGGATGGATGCCGTGTAATACGTCAGCTTGAGTCATGGACTGCGGGATGAGCAGTTTCAAGCAAACGGTGTTGGTGATACCTTTGTTGTATTCAGTCCAGAGGGATTTTGAATGTTACGTCTAACGAAATTACTTGCACTTTTTATACATGTCTTCTTGTCTTTTTACTTCCTCGTCCGGTCGCGATAGGGTCTATAACATATGGAATGGTCCCCACAGTCTCCTGATTTAAACCCTATCGAAAAATTTCAGGACCAACGAGAAAGGGAGCTACGACCCTCAACAACTCTTCTATCTTCCGTGGAAGATCGTTTTTAATTCTTACTCTTACTTTGGATAAATATTCGGTTAGATTGTTGAAAAATTTAGAAGAATTAATACCGAATGGAATGAAAACTGTAATCAATATGAAAGATTTTCCAATAAACTATCAATCTTGATTGCTTTCGTTACTGCCACGTTTCTCCAGGGACGGCAAACTTTTTGGCCGGGTAGTGTGAGCACTGCGTCTTACTGATCTTATTTTCCTTATATCCGAATTGTCATTGTTATTAGGGAGTGATAAATGTACTGCTAAGCTTGCACCGATGATGAGCTCGTGTCATGTTTCACATATGTCATAATGCCTATAAATGCTCATAGCGTAACCAGGGTACAATTTGTCCTGCACATGCCATTTCAAAATTTATTTTTGAACGTATGAAAATCGCTATCTTTCTACACATATTACATTGAGACCGTTTTTTGTTTTCAAAGTTTAGGATCAAATTAATTTTTCATTCAAACTCAATATCGCCATTAAGGAACTTTACTGAAGCCCTACCCAACCAATAATTCGCAATTGAATTATGCTAAGTTAAATGGAATAAAATTTCCGCCGGAAATTATGGTCACAAAGCAACAAAACTCCTGTCACAAGTTCTATTTTATTACTACAATTTGTAATTTGGCTTCATATGATTTATAACAACTCTCGAAACCTGACAATTCTCTTCTGCTGACTCTAATTAGCGGGTTCTACAATCGTCCACTTTCGAAACAAAAGCTGCATCAGTACAACTCATTATCGATTCTGTTCAAGTGAGAACAGTAGCGACGTTAAAATTTCGCACCCAATTATTGGTTCAATTTAGAGTCATCATTCCTGAGCTGTCGATGCCAGTAATTAGAGAGAGCTACGATGGTGCAGCGAGCGGAGCGGGCGTTTCGAGCAGCGTGAGAAAATACTAAACATTTTAAACGCATCACTGTTATCAAGTACCTTAAATTCCAGTCCTAATGTCAGGGAGGGAATTGATCGAGCGAGGAAACGGCAGGTCGTCATGGAATTACGGGTCTTCATAAACGTATCAGCGTTAATTTTGGTGCGAACATAGTACAGCTTGAGTAGTGCTAAATTACAGATACATTTAACGTACGCAATAATAATCGCTGCTTCTTATCCGTTAGTTTTTGCTATCTTACACTTCCGTGCAGTCAAATAAAAATTCTGGCTGGTCAATACTTTTCCTAGGATCCTAATTTAAACGCCTTATTTTTAAATGGTGAACTTATGTACGTATAATGGTAACAGCAAAACGAGATAGGTTCCGTGACTGCAATAATTTACAGGTTTTTTCTTAAATTTTGCTAGGACGAGACTTCCATATTTTCGTGAGATAAATGTTGAAAAGGCTTATGAAATTCAAATGATTACTCAATTTTCAATTTAAATCAATTGTGTGATAAAATCACGCAGTGAAATGTTTTTTTTTCATTGCTCAAGACTTAGCAAATGCTATCAAAAAATGTCAAGGATATCCCCCGAACTTGCATGGATTATTAAGCATTCATCTTGCTGATTCTGTCAATCATGAACTATTGCAGTTGATCAAATGAGTTTCCATCCTAGCTAAGGCGAGTCAATGACAGTAATCCAATGAGAGCCCCCAACAAATGTCAGTTATCGAAGTTTCGCAAATGCGCGGAACTTGCGCTGCGTCAGAGGTGGAAGTCGCTAAAATTACGACGTGGACACTCGACATTTGCTCCCATCGACGTTGCACAAGATGGCAATTACGGATCACGAGTGGGAAAATCGTGGCGAGTTCATCATCGTGCAATTTTTCTGGTCACTTGATTAAACTCACCGGGTAGACGAATGGTGGTTTCATTTCAAATCAAAAACCTGGGTTGAGAAATTGTTCCAAACCATGATAATTTTTCACCCGCGGATGTGTCGATAAAATATAATAGAAGTTAAGAACATACAAGGAAATTGGCACCCATCTATAGGCGTTACGTGAGCTCGTTTGATGAGAGGGAAACCGCCAGCAGAGTAGCCAAAGCACAAGTGATGGAGAATTTTCAGTCTTTCAGAAATATAACCATCAATTTTTGAGCTGCTCATCGGTCAGTAAATATCCAAATTGCGTAAAATCTTGAAGTCGAATTAACAGAGTACCGTTTCATGAAATAAGTTGAGTAGTTCTGGAGACAGAGTGTCAAAGCCAATTGATTGGTTTTCCATAGTAACAAGGTTTTTATTGTTGTTAAAATTTACGCCTCACGAAAATTTTGGATATATTTTCCTGACCTAAATAAGAACTTCTCCTCGAATGCAAATGTGTCCAACAATTTAAAATTTGTTTCACTCCCACTTTTTCATGAACTCATTGCATCGAAAAGCACGAAGAGTCAACTGAGCTATAGTGTCACTGCTGCCTTTCTGCAACGCTTAGATTTTTGTTCACACCTTCTCGTAACATTAATCTATTGCTACATTTTTTATGACTCTTTGATGATAATGTTCTTTAAATCATACCTAACGTGTATGTCTGTTCGAAACTAAATTTACCCACACACTAAATCTATGGAAGATCTTCATTAAATGCTCTAATGCGTCGCTTGCACTATTATCTTCAATTAAATATTTTCCTTACGGTGAGAAAAGATGAGACACAATTTGCATGCTTATATGTTTAATGCAATTTTTACAATACCGGGGCACAAATATGTGCTGTAGGTATATCATGTTACAATGATCAGAGTCATGTGACAATGTGACGCATGCAAGTGCGTCAACCGCGACATACTCAGTAGAAATTTTAAGGTATTTCACAAGAAAGTTTAACTTTCTTTCATATCTCAATATCTCTACAAATGAATTGAAAATGAATAAACAAATGTCAGTAAAAACAATGAATATCTCAAAGCCTTGAGGCCGAATGCAACTTGATAACCCTGTCGTTCCGAGTATCACACGCCGATATGGCTTTAGTTAAAAAAATGAACAGCGACGCTGGAATGGTGGTTGGCTTTCGGAATCCACTGAATCCAGTTTTAATTCAGGGACAATGACTACTAATCCAAACTAAACTATGATTTTCCCAATACACTATTCCAACGCATAATATTGTAATTTTATTTTCAGATATACTTCGATTCTAATTAGATTTACTACTCTGCTCATAGTATAGGGTTTTTGAGTGAATGGATGCTAAAGATTTGAGACTTAGATACAAACCATAAAGGGAACTGCTCTACATTTTATCATTGCGTTTCTATGACATTTTACTCTAATAGCTACTTTACTCAACTATGAAATACAGACAGTAGAGAAATAGTTGTCTCCAAATAGCACATGACTGCATTACTTTTATTTTAGATATTAGAACTTTCAATCATCTTTTGTCACTTCGTCGAAGTGAACTCATCGCGTAATTAAACTGTTACTTGAAAATCAGCCTCTTGGATGAAAATTCTGTGGTACACTAACTACAGTCGCATGCCTGTAATGTGAAAATTTCAATTTATATGCCTCACTTGTTGTTGGAAAGTTACTAAGCCCCACTTGACCAGCTGTCCTTTATGACCTATAATAATGCACCTATGGCGAAATACATGGAATTGAAAATGTCTCTCAAGAGGCTATATCGATGTAAAAGCTAGGGGGCCGTTTGAGTGAAATATTCCTGTAACCCAGAAGCAGTTTTAACCAGTTTCTCATTGCCTTCCGTGAAAAATTTCTCTCGCACCACTGCAGTCAGGTGAAAAAAGTAAGGACCATGCAAAATCCACGCAGCCCAGATGTTGAAATAAGGGAGTCCGGGATCAATGCTGTCGTTTCGCTTGTGTACAGTTATGTGAGGCACTTTAATCTCTGTGGATCCCCTGTCAGCGGGGACAGACAGCAACTTGAGTGGAGTGCCCTCCACAGGATCCGGAAAGGCACTTGAAACATCGTTCAAGCTTGACCGAGAAGTACGTCTCTCCAGCTGCAATCCGCATGCATCTCTGACGCATCCTCCCGGTGAGTCGATTGCATGTCTAGAGATGCTGCTCAAACCAGGTCATTGCTCAGCTTTGCCTCAGCTGAGCGTCGCAACCTAGCGAAGTTACAAGCTGCTATGGGTTGATAATATTATAAAAATCCTACTGCTTCTCATGTGAAGAGTCAAATTTAGTGCGCTTTTTTTCAAGAAATCGTGTGGCTTCTTCTGAAGTATGATGAGAAGGATTAAATATCAATAGTTATAGTTTTTACGTCATAAGCCATTGTTTCTACCATTGCTCGTATTTCATCCTGTACATAGAAACAAAATTAAGGAACGGTTAATAATTATTCCTCGTTTCAGTGACAACGTACAACATTTGAGGGAGACGTACTGGCATATTACATATACATGGTAGATTTGTAATGGCGCATCTGCTGTTCAACTTGAACAGCTAAAACACAAAGCCAGCCTTTGCCATACGTAATTTTTGCTTAAGTGTTTATTAAAAATGAAGAATAGAAGTTTTCGGGTAGTAACTGTAACAAAACAATGAACACAGAAACAATTTTAGTGATTTTTGCGGCTAATGCGGTCTATCATACAAAAAAATTTTGCCACACTTGAGCGTGTCCCCTTTCACTCCACAGCTCGAAACTGCAGCAGTAAGAGGAGCGTTAGAGGACACGGGGCTGCGTGATCTTGCAAGGGACTGGGGCCTTGAGTTCACTTCCCGTCGTAAAATGTCATTCCAATTATATTCATTGGTGAATTACTTCACAGTTACATTAATGCTTTCTTCAGATACCACGTAGTACCAGTGACGAACATAGTTGAGTTAAATAAGACTTGTCATCGAATTTAAGGATAGTTTTTTATGTATTTCATTTTTGAAATATTGTTCGGCTAATGTGAACACAGAGTTTTCAGATATTCAGAGTAACTTAAACTTTCATGTGAAACACCGTAGACTTTGCCAGATCTGTCACGCACGGCACTCTTGCACATTAGTGTTACACTGTCTCACAACTCAAAAAATTGTGTCATAACACATCCATAACTCACAATTTTGTACCGATTTTTGCGACAGACAATTTACAGGTGTAAAAAATAAATCGTATTTTCTCTTAGTGTAGCTACAGATACAGGCTAATGAGCTCGGCTCCTACTATGTAAGCTTATTATTTGGCTTTCAAAATAAAAGATGAAAAATTTTCGTGATTGAAACGCCGTGATGGTTGTTATACATTGAGGAGAGTGAACATGAAGTACGTTTGGTTTATTTCACTCAACTTATCAAATGTCAACATATAAAAACACTATATTCGTCTTATTGTACAAGCCCGTCATTGAAAGAAGTACAGTAATATCGATTTGTATCTTGAGCCGCGATGCTGCCCACATGGATGCAAATCGCAGCACACTGCAGAGCCTTGATTGCGCAGTGTTTCTGTCATCACTTGATGTTCGAGCAAAACCATCAGAGTTCTCAGTTTGGCTCTGTTTTTGCAACGACCTTCAAATTCGACTAAATTCGACGTGAGTTCAGGGAAAGCTTCTCCAACTTGTAAGCAGCACAACTCGAATAGATACGAGCTCAGTGCACGTGGGGAACATCATGCGACCCGATTATCAGAGCACATTCTGGTTGACCACTTTTCTTTACAGCATAATAATCGAAAGATATTTTAATGTTTTTTGTCCAACATGTTGTGTTATTGAAATTTCAAATTTGGCCTATTTGAAATGAAAATTCTTTCGCTTGAAAATTTTAATTTTTTTTCCAATTAGTTTTACCGTTATACATTTTCATTCGGTAAATATTTCAAGTCGTAACTTTTTCCTGCATTCTTTACCAATATTTCTACTCAAAATTAAAGCTTCTTTTTAACTGCAGGTATTCCATTTCTCGTTGTGTTACATTTCATTCACTACTAGTTTTATCAATTTCTAATTCAGTTGCTATTTGGTATCCCTTTCATCACGCCTAAACTAGAATGACACATTATTTGATAGCTTCATGCCCATGAATGCCTTGAACCATAAAAACAGAACATAACTTATAAGTTTCGTCGGGAACAGTCAGCGAGTTAAAACTTGACTAGCCTCAACCAACTTTCCGTCTGACCACTCATCCACGACTGAATAACTTGGCATTGAGGAATCCTGCACGAGTGTGCGTCCAGCCATCATTCTTTAAGCATTCCTAATCAATCACTTATATGATAGACACATAATTCACGATCCTGGAAGCTCGAATGTCAAAATTTTTGTGACATCTGGACTAGGTGCAGGATGCTGCGAAGCGTGGAAAGAGGTGATGACTGATTGAATTTTTATTACTTCATCAGTTTAATTTAATCGTTGTATCCTCCTACTTCTGAACTGCAGGGGAAATGCAGTGACCGTAGAATGCAGTAAGTCAATCATGCTGCAAGGACTAATATAATTAAAGTAAGAATATGGTTCACTTCATAGTACTGAGATGACTGTGATTGGTGCTCAATATTCCGGGTTGCCAATAGTATGAAAGAAAACGGAACACAAATAAGTACTCTCAATGCGTTTCTGAAGACGTGTCCTTGCATATAACCACTAATTTGGAATCTAAAGGTTTAGAGGCAACGAAAACGATAGTTTAACGTATACAACTTAGAAGCTATACGTTAGTTCGTGTGGAGTCGTTTATCTAATCATACGTGTAACAATGTCCATTTTTTACGACATTTTACGACAATTTGAGCATCTTTCTAAATTTCATTACTTTAGAAAAGGGCGAAGTTTTCATTCTACCTGAATTATTTCTGTACATGGCTATTCCGCACTTCCATGACAGATATTTTAGCGAACACAATATACATATATATACAGACGAGCAGATTCTGTCCGTCGCAGGCGATGTCCGTCAGCAGACGGTGTCAACGGATGTTTGGATCGTCTGCACCTCACTGCAAGATCGTAAAACGTGCGTTATGATTCGCTCAACTTGTCAACTGCTCCATTGTTGAAAATCCTGTATGCATCTTATTGTACAAACCCATCACTGAGAGGAGTACGGTAATATCTATTTGTATTTTCGAACAGCGATGCTCCCCTCGATGTTGCAAATTGAACCCCACTGCGGAGCCTTGCGCAGTGTTTCTGCCACCACTTGACGTTCAGGCGAAACCATTAATCTTGTAAAGTTTTGCGCTAGAGCAGATTTTGAGTCTAGCTCCCACATAATGACAAAAAATATATTGAACAGTTGTCAAAGGATGTCAGAAATAATAGTCTATAAAATTTGTCAAATGAAACAACTTATAATTTTCTCATAAATCAGTGCGAAACTGACATGGCGTTTATAAATTTTGGCGTGAAGGGCAGCATAAATTCATGTGCGATTAGTGTCTTCTACATTTATGTGCGCGGTAGACAACATGTTGTACTACGTCATTTACTTCCTAAATTACAATATGCATAGCTTCTGGTCCCCGACTCCATTACAAAGCATCATCCGCAGGATCGTTTTAAGCAGACGATCTCTGTGACACCACTCTGACAACGAAATTCTCTGAAATATCTTATTTAGTATATTAGAAGTCATTCCCTTAGGACAAATGTAATCGAATGGGTGAATCATGAAACAAAAATAGCTAGATACGAAAATGATCATTCTGAAATATTTAATAAGTAATAGTTACCTTCACAACAGAAGGGCTCATGAGAAAGTAGTAGTAGTGGTGTAGATTGCAGCGCTTTAGTGACTCAGTGCCGGACAGAAAGAGAAGAGACCATTTAGTATATGTTGTAAAAAATGGGGAATCCATGCACGAGGTGTGTTTCACGCAAGATCCCCCGAGCATAGCAACAGCAGGTTAACAATGAGGAAGAAAAATTAGAAAGCAGTGGTGGGGAAATGAGTGTGAAAATAGAAGAAAGTAAAGTAGGCACGAAAGATAGAAGTCCTGAAGGTTTATCTATTGCTGAAAAAACTTAACTGTGCCCCCGTTGGTTCGTCAATTTCTGAAGCATACGACAGAAGAAAATAGAAGAAAGTAAAGTAGGCACAAAAGATAGAAGTCCTGAAGGTTTCTCTATTGCTGAAAAAACTTAACTGTGCCCCCGTTGGTTCGTCAGTTTCTGAAGCATACGACAGACAACCCAAACTTACCTATTCCTACTGCCTATCCTGTGCCCCCTCAGGTGAGCTAGCCACAAGGTCTTTCTGGCAGGTAGCGAAGTGAATACAAACAGACCAAAACTATTACAGTTTGTACGGTAGCTGGTCAAACGTACCGTGCTGAAGATGGTAACAGATGACGGGTCTTACATCGTTTAATATTTGTGACAGATATCTTAAGTCAGTAAAATATTAGTAATTTTACTATTACTCTATTAGAGCCTAGATAAAGACAGTTATTTGTGCATCGCTGGCAGTAGGAAAAGCTAAACAAATTCGCTCTAAAACATTAAAAGAGCGTGTGTTCTTGGCTACAGTTTCCTCACTTCAGCTAAAAGATTTCATGCAGTCTCTGCACGCATTTCATCAATCATAATTTGTTGGGTCAGGCTTCTTCTTTCGAACCATTTCTTCCTGCATGCATAACTCCAATCAGTCATTGTTTTTCAGCCATCCTTTGTTCCTGTTGTTCCTGATTACGAGCTGTGAGCACGGATGATAGATTTTTCGTTTCGATAAATATTGAAATTTTTCAATTCTGTTTCCTTAGGGTATAGTTATCGAAGCATTTTCTGCGCTCCCAATATCATTGTACATTTAATGGTATGCATTCATTCAATCAGCTTTTGTCCGTGCAATAAGAAACTGAAATTAATGTAGCGATCTAAGATTTGAATGTCTTTAGAATACTAATTTTGACATCAAATTTTACATGAAATAACAGATTTCAATGAAGACACATGAAGCGTTCCAGTAATGCATTTACTGCTGCAAATGCAGGTCTCGTATGCGGTCGTGAACTTATCTCTCTCCATTCAGGGCTGGTGCTTATCTAAATGGGCAGAAGTCACCGAAAAACATCGGTTCGCGAATGGGACCTTGAATCTCTAAAGGGAAGTTTCTCACTGCAGTGATCACCAACCAAGTATCCTCGCCGCGTAGACTATTGGTTTTACACATTGTACATACAGAGCTGTGTTTCGGGACGTTTTGGGGATGGGGTACCACTTGGAGGTTATGTACTCACTGCGCATCATCTGGTTCTAGAGAAATGTAATTTGATGGATATTAGTTTATTCAGAAGCAAGAAGCAAAGATGAAAAAATCGCACTAAGCCCCAAAAGTGTTCGAGGATCACACGGGGAAGGCCCTCGTGTACCACTCGTGGTACACATTCCACAGGCTGGAAACTACTGGCGTAGTGTCCGCTTTCTCCTCCAATTGAGGTAGGAGTCAACTTTTTCCTAAATAATCTGCACATTTCTCTTTCTTCCCATACTGTATTGTATATTTTCTTCTATTACACTTACTCCAGAGAAAAGTTTTCGACGCTTATCGCATGTGTTCTAATGAAATTATCTTTTTCGATTCGATTACATTGACCAACTACAGAGGCAACATCTAAGTTTATCTTTGTTAAATTTAGGCAGTTTTTTGCAGAGTGAATACAAAATTCCTATCGGCTCTTTCGAGCAATCGGGCCAATTTTTGTGCCAATCACTGTACGATATGTTTTACAATTTGGCATATTCGGGTACTTTTTATTATTGTGAGACATTTTTCTTTTTTGAAATGAACTATTTTTAAAGAACCTAGCGTATGTTTTTGACTAACCGCTATGTTTCTTTTTGGAGTGGAAGGCAATGGATTCGGTCCGAAGATTTGGCGAAAATCAAAATAAGCTTAGGTGCCGTGTCTGGTGCGCAAGACATGCGTTGAGTACTCGCGTCGTTGGACCAAGAGCGAGAAGAGGCGTCTGAAGTTAAAAATTCCCACGGTTTGTGAGGAGCTAATAAGGTATGACTCTGACTGATGCTTCTGCACGGTTTATTTGATTGAGACCAGCAGTAAGAACTGGGGCAGGCTAGAATATCCTGATCTTGAATCAGGAAGCTGTCTTATAGCTCATTGAGGTGAAATTCCACTATGTGCTTACGAAATTTTGAAACTCGGAACTTTTCGACGTTTTGTGACACGTTTGTGTTAGACCACAATTTTATCTTAGAAACCCATTTCGGATACCGAATGGTGATAAAAATCAACCGAGAGTACCACAGAAAAATTAATCGATTAAGTTATAAAATCTGATCTTTCAACAGTCGAGAAAACAAACAAAATCATTAAAAATAAAGCCACATACAAAAGAAACGGGGACCATCTTCGGCTCCACTGCAGGGGGGCAAAGCTGTTCTAAATGAGCTCAAGGAACATGGACGATTCGGGGTTTTCTGTTTTTACTCTGGATTTGTGGGTTCTGAAACGCTTATTAAAAAATATTTGCGTATTGCATGCAAGAATTAGACCATTGTACTGTATACGATATGGTCAAACAAATTGATCAGCCGATGA
The DNA here is from genome assembly GCA_014899125.1 of Orchestia grillus. Lineage (NCBI taxonomy): Eukaryota > Metazoa > Arthropoda > Malacostraca > Amphipoda > Talitridae > Orchestia > Orchestia grillus. Next base: position 24,572 of record VOMN01052006.1, on the reverse strand, counting down.
AATAATTTTAAATAATTAGAGTACACTGAGAGCCACTCCTTTTTTAAGTAGAAGTAGATACTAGATAAGCGTTCTACACTTTTTCCAAATTCATCTTAATTGGCTAAACTTGAGAAAATTTTCCGTTCAATTTGAGACGTAAGAACATGATGCATACCGTATAAAGCATGAAATATACTCAACAATCAACAATAAAAACTTAGAAACACTGACAACGCATGTAAAAAATTTTTACCTCATACTAGAAGAATTACTGGGAAATTCGGTCGTGTCGTTAAATAGTGAACATTTTACTAAGTAAAATACTTTATCAATTGTAGGTGACATCTTTTACCCATTCAAAATTTCTAAAAAATTCCTCAAAGCGTTCATTTCATCATCGTTCTTGTATACTTGAGAGCAAAAATAAAATTTCTATGATAAGCGTTACCGGTGTACTTCAATAACACATAATTTTCAAGAAGGGGAGAATCCTTTAGTTGGGTTGAGCTTTCGGTCGTGTTTACGAAGTCCAGCATGATTTTCGTGCCCCTGTTTTTATTTGGTTTAACTTGGAAGCAGGATGTCTCTTTCCCAAAATCAAGACCCTTAGAGCTCCTCTCAATAGGAAGTTCCTGGTGCTCTCGGCGACCGAACGTCAGGGACAATTTCGAGCCCCAGGCTTGCGGAGACACGGAAATTGCGATCGTTGAAGAGCACTTTTCCTTATTTTTATTAGATGGGGAAAATTGCTCCCACTGAGTCTGATATCACCGTTCGCTCCCGCACCTTCTGTCTGGAAGCGCGTACAACAGAATCCTTGCGAAGCGAGCTGTTGCCTTTCAGCTCTCCGTTCCGAGGGGCAGAAGGAAAAATAGGGGTCGTTTAGAACAATATTTAACGCTTCAGTTGCTGAATTTTGGACTTTGATGATACTGCGCTAAAATTACTGTTCTCCCCCATAAATGTAATGCTAGAGAACCGAGAGGTAGAATTTAGGATGTGTGTATGTATGTCTTATCTGAGAGGCCGCCAAGTGCGAGCGTGCAGAATGTGTTGAATGAAACCCTTTGAACGAGTTACTTTTTGGGTACTTCTGTGTCAACTTTTTTACTCATGGACTATATAGGCACCCTAAATTCTAGCGCTATCAAATTGCCTTAAAAAATAGGGCTAATAACTAGCTTTGTGAAGAGAATTAAACTTAGTTAAATCTTTTACTTTTAGAAAACACTACCTTAGTTGATCATACAATCATAGCGAGTTTGTTTTCTCATCCACCGAGAGTGAATGACGCTGTTTAAATTTCGGTGATTAATTTCACCCAAATGTGAATCAAAAATACTCTCTTGTTTACTTCACGCCCAGTTCTTCCAATTTCTTCAATAAAATACATTTTAAAATACATCATGAGGTAATGTAAGAAGTTCCCTTTCATGTCTTCAACAATCCTAAAATTCTCAGTTAAAGACTAACTCTTCTTAGGATGGATCTTCCTACACGTTTACCTGATTTTCAGTGCAGCAGATACAAGTCAGCAGATGCTCGTCCCACGAGTGTTGTGCTCCGGGTCTATCTATATCTAACTTGGACGAATTGGCTTCATGCCATGTATCGTAATTCGATAAAAAATAGCTTGAAACCTGCCTCCCTTTGTTAAGGTCTCACCACTCCTCCGAATGAAGAAAATTTGTTATTTGCATACACTGTGAAGGCCTCACATCCGATATTCTGGACAAGTTTCACGAAGTTTTGTTCTTTTTTACAGTTTTTTTTGCAAGAGAGTATCTTCTCAGTCCCAAGTGAGTGTAATGATTTTGCCCTATTAACGGAATTCAAATCTAAAAGTTTCAAGGATGATCTTTGGTACTGTTGTATTCTTATTACATTTGTATCATGGTAAAAAGGTAACTCATATAAATTGTTCTGGAATGTACCTTCAGATATATGTACATAGATTGTATCAATACTTCCCAAACGTCACACTTTTTGAGCAATATTACTATTGCGTTTTGTACTTAAGCTTCTTGCGTAAAGTCTTAAGCTTCTTAGTAAAGTCACTCATTTAAAGCGCATGGGAAACTCAATTGACGAGCTTAATTTAAATGATCAGTTGCCAACATCGCTATAATTTCGACCATAAGTTACTACACGAACATCCCGGAGCTGCTTTGAACTTTTCCCTATCTTTCCTGTCAGAGTTTGAGAGCTCTCATTTTCCCTCGGCTTTCCCTCGGTTCCGTCTCCTTGCAATCGAACAATACTTGGAAGGGCCGGGCCCCTTGCGCTCTCAATCATTCCAGACACTCTCCAGGAAATGACTGAGTGAGAAAATCAACGCCGACACCAGTAACCGAAGCACAGAATCGAAGTCAGGATCTTCTCGATCTGAAGCTCAAAACTGTTCTCTACGTTAGAGGCAACTGGGTAAAACTTCAGTGTACTCCCTCACTTCGAGGGTCTCGCTGTGTTTCGTTTCTAAGCGAATACAAGGTTGGAGCAACTCTAGAATTTGGTTATCTCGAACTTGGGACTTGATTAAAAGTAAATTTACACAAAAAATAAATTAAATCTAAGGGTAGAATAATGGCGAAGCCTTGTTGTGCGTACGTCCTACAGTAATTCACTTACTGAAGTGAGATTCGTTGCAAAAAAGTATGCGTGAAGGAAGTTTGCTTACAGTGTACTTCAATTGTCTTATTACTTATTATGTATTTTGGCCTCAATTCAAGGCTATCGTGCCCACCACACCTAACTTGCAAATTTTGTGCTCATTAGCAGGAATGCCGTGTCATATTCGCTGCACCTCATTATAGGATTTCTGCTAAACTGGGCCATAAATCGTTCGTTTAATCCACCATAGGGGAAAAAATTGAAAAAAATTGTAATACATTTTACAGGGAAACGAATGGATAGAAATGTTTTATCAAATCACTTCGGCATTCAGAAGTAGTCGATTTAAGAAGTACGCAATAATTTGATGTATTATATACCTAATTTTAACAGAAACTTAGGTGAAAGAATTAGCAAAACAAGGTTGTCATCAGAAGTTGTGCGAAGCGTTTGATTAGGAAATGATTTTCAGGTAGTATGTTTCCAAGATAACTTTTTAAAATTTTTAAGATTGTACTTGTTAAGGGATAAATAACAATGATTTTTAATAATCAACCACAGCATGTCGCTCAATTGAAAAAAATTGCGCGGAAATTCTATGTATTGTCCCACTGAAGAAATCGAAGTAGAATAACTCACTCATAATAATTTAACTTTGGATGCCTAGCTCAATTTCGTTATATCGAAACTTTTGTCACTACTACATGCCGTGGCTTTTCGTCTGAATCCGCATATCCTCCTATATATTACGTATGAGATCTGCGACTATCGATGAACATCATTTTCTCACGAAATTGCGTTCGAGAGTTCGTAATTTAGACCATTGCCGCAACGAAATTTCTCTGATAAATCATAGCAGTAGATATAAATTTGAGAATCATGCCAGCTACGCAGAACAATGAAATCAACTTTTTGGGTGGCATGGAATGTGTGAAAAAATGTTTTTTCATGGGTAAATGGAATCAAAGACCCTCACACTATTTAAACTGATTACAACTTGATTAACATATGATTACCAACACGAGAAAGTTATGTTTTCCGGAAAAAAATCTTTTATACCGCGTGTTTGAGATTCTCTTGTTATACATAGGTGTACCATATAAGTGATGTATACGTGTATATTGAATGTACGTAACATTTGTGAAGCACATCGTTTCTCTTCCTGTACATGATGCCCATTTATAGCTAAAACTGTGGTAAAACGATCACGGAGCATTCGGCTCAACTCATTAATACGATCGCACGTACGTTGGTGGTACAAAAATAAAGTGCTCCTTCCAATTATAACTTACATTTTCCCAACGCATCCATGTAAAAATGAGCAGGATTTTTCAGAAAACTTCTCGAACGATAATCCTTCGTTCATAGATTTCTGATATCAACGAAAATACTTCTCAGTTCCGTAAAAAATAGTTAAGAGAGAAAGGTTTAATAAGGGTAACCCTATTGTAGTTAAACTGGTAGATAAATTGATGAACTCAAAATCATTCGATGCTATTCACGTGTTGCTGCTTAATCTTTTATTTATCAATCGCGCCAATTTCTCTTATTTGGTGAAACTTCCTGCCCGCAAGAGATCATTAAGCAAATATTCTGTCATCCATCATTGATATACCCAGGGAAGATAGTATGTGCTTAGAGGATTTTCAGTTCTCTCGTTACTAGCTTGCTGCTCACGATGTGGAATCCACTGCCCGTAGATGGCAGATTTACACGACCTGCGTTGATAGAAACAAGAACAATTTAGTTCACCTGAGCGCGCAATATCATATGCGGAAAGGTTATATATCATGCCTATTGAGACTTTTATTTCTACAGAATGTTAAATAATCATAGCATTCAGTACAACCAATGTGTCAGAGTGCTCTTGCAAGGTGAAGTTACGTAAGGTTTTCGTTTTTCATCCTCTTTGGTTAGATACAAAATTTGTTTCCCTCAACATTGAACATTGCTTTTGAAATAAGCCTCAAATTCATAAGCCATTCAAATCCTGAACACATAAGTAATTGTTCAAGTTTGATCTAACCTTGTACCTTAGGCAACCTTAGGGCTGCCTACCCCTAAGACTATTATAAAGTATTGAAGTATTGCTCACTGGTGTTCCAAGGGAGTTCCCATAGTGTTCTAGCCCAAAAAATGTCGATAGTATAATAGCTCGGGGAAAATTTTGAGCCGGAATCGAGGTGCCCCTGCAACACTCAAAGGGTTGAACATGCCTCTTAATTTAGACTACACATTACAATACTAATGGATGATCCATTACTACAGCCATAACATTATATTAAGTGTTTTTTGCCCAATGAACCCTCAAGGGGCGTAGGATTGGCAATTAGGTGAGTCTAGTTAGATTTGTTTGTCGTATGCTATGGGGACTGACGACCCAAAGGGCACTGTTAGGTTGCCTCAGCTATAGATAGGCTTTCGGGACTTCACTCTTCCACTTTATTTCGCTCAATTTTCACCCCTTCTTTGCTATCTCTTCCTTGTCTGTTTTTCCTTTTCATTTTTAATGAGCTGTTTCTATGAAAAAATTATCTTGAACAAGAACGCACTTTGTGCGTAGATTCCTCGTTTCCTACAGTCTGTATGATCCCTTCCCTTCTCGTTCAGTGCGTCATAGTCATTGAAGCGCTGAAGTGGGAATTAATCCCACTACAACTAACACAGTTGCACGTTGAGAATAGTAAAAGATTTTAAAATCCTTCCCTATTGACCAAAATATACGCGCTGATTCGCATACAGAAATCTTTCTCTTGACCAGGATGAATCTCGATAACAAAACTTGGACCATATCTGGAACATGGATCTCGGCAATGGAATACGTTGGCTACAGTCGCTGTTTCGTAAAATGATTTTTGCTTGAGCGTATTTTTGTGTGACTCAACCCTAGTTTTTACAGCAACATTAAGCATGGAAGTCCCGGTTTTGCTGCACGGAATCTTTTTGATTTTCTCAATCCGTGTTCCGTGTCAGGGACCCTCGCCTTTCCCTATTTGCTTGCGGCAATGTATCTTGGAGGGGACGGCCGCTTCTTTCCATAAAAACTCTTCCCCATTCAGACGAAGGGGTAGTGAGGAATTTCCAGCTGCATTGGAACTCCAACAATTTGTTTCAATTACAGCGGTCGTATGTTTTGAAGTTCACCGCTTCTAGTTCAATACGAGTGCAGTTCTGCTTGGCGCTGAGATCAATGTGAAGAAACGTCCGGTTGCCGACCAAAAATAAAACTTTCCGATTGTTATTTGCAGCCACAACATGGGATGCTTTACATGTTTCAGCGAGGGACTTTTCTAATCAAATTCCCGAGGTTTCAAGCGAGCGCACGTGGAGCTGAGAAGGTGCACCAAATTAAACAATGCAGGGCATGATCACCCCGGAATAAAATTAGCGCTAAATTCTATATCTACGGCCAGTGTTTGAACTGTAACTAAACTGATCAAAAAGTTAAAAAAAGCTAGTCCTCTCAAAAATTTACAAACGCAGTACAAAGTGGTGTACAAACAGCACTGGTAGCACGCACGCATGAGTACGATCTAACGCTTTATTTTCTAATTGTTGCGTTAAGGATGAAGCCGTTAGCTTCAAACCAAAATTAGCCACTAACTTCAAGATGTAATTTACGGCAGTTGATTGATGTCATGATGTACGAAAAAAATTAATTTGAATAAAGGCTACAATAGTATTCAAATATAGATTAATGTCACCGATGATATTAATTTGACTCTGCAACAAAAAAAAACATTTAAAACATGAAGTCCATTACCATCTGTATTACTTTGACCTATTTCAAGCGCAACTTAAAATATTTGCTACAATGAATCTAATGTCAAGAAAACGTCATTCATTCGTCAAGGTAAAGGCTGTTGCTAACATTCAGGGAATGTTGAGTTGAACTAAATTAGCTTGGTCTCTTTGCACCCGTGAGGTTACTTTGTTCCAAGTAACTCAACCAGTGCGCATATTGTAACTGGTTACCTTTTTTTAAGAAACCTTATGTGATAAGCACTGATTTTATAGGCTGCTTGGAAAATACATGCGTGCGACAGAAGTTGCAAAAATATGATTTTTAAGTCGAACATCACTCACGCCAAAGAAACTCGCAAACATAAGCACGCTTTATGAAGAATAAATAGAAAGAAAACCGACTCTGGTTCTCCATGCTAACAAATAATCATAACCTGAACAAAAATACTGAATGATGATTTGTTCTGTTTTCGTATTAGCTTTTAAAATACGATTTTTTTAAATACGCTGCTTTTAAAATACGCTGCATTTCCCGTCCTCGAATGTACGCGAAGCAGAAGCCTCGCTAAAACAAGGCGTTAAATGCACCTGTCACCCTGCTGGAAGGTACAAACTCGAGTCCACCTGCTGGAAGGTACAAACTCATGTCCACCTGCTGGAAGGTACAAACTCATGTCCACCTGCTGGAAGGTACAAACTCGTGTCCACCTGCTGGAAGGTACAAACTCGTGTCCACCTGCTGGAAGGTACAAACTCATGTCCACCTGCTGGAAGGTACAAACTCGTGTCCCCCTGCTGGAAGGTACAAACTCGTGTCCACCTGCTGGAAGGTACAAACTCGTGCCCACCTGCGTGAAAGTACAAACTCGTGTTTGCGTGTGTGAAGGCTTAATTTGTATCCACCTGCTTGGAGGAATAAGCTCGTATCTACCTTGAGAAGGTACAAGTCTCCTGCTTGAAGGCAAAAATCACTGGCGTAAAGGCACAAGTCCCCTGCGTGAAAGCACAAGTCGCCTGCGTGAATGCACAAGTCGCATGCATGAAGGCACAAGTCGCCTGCATGAGGGTGCCCCGCAGCGCGCTGCCACCCAGAAGGAGAGCCAGGACCTCATCACGCGCGCCCTGCCAGTGCTCGCCAGAGTTGACGTAAGCTTCTTTGGACGAACGAGTGAAGATCAAGAGAAGACCATCGCATGCGCCCTGAATTATCGACAATAAAGAATAAAGCTTCGAAGGCTTCCCAATCGCATGGGAAAGACAAATCCTATTACCGGGGCTTTAGTACGCAACGCGGGCGCACAGGGCGCGATTTAGGGAGCCTGTCTTCGATGCGGGATTGTTTTGTCAGGCCGCGGAAACGTAATTCTAAGTTTCCTCCAATGAATGTATTCAAACATTCATGCTGAACACACAGTGAAAAGATAATGTTGATGAGTTCTCGCTTTCAGATCAATTTAATAGTTAACACTTCACGAGGCTTCACGGAATCGTGCACTGAACTGGAATGATGATAGTTTGAGAGAGCGTATCTAATGAATAAGAGTTTTCTCCATCAATGCAGGAATTTTGTGCAATCCACTTTATTTCCATTCGCAGGAATAGTTCAGGGTAGATTTTGAACATCTGTTGCTATTAGTTCTTCTAATTTTTAAACATTGTTAGTCAATTTAACGCATTATTTGAACGAAGCCATTTCAAACTTGGAATACTAGCTTTGCATTCTTTATAGAGTTCTCAATTTGACAATTCTATCTAACCGACATTTTCGAAGCAATGGTCATTTTGAAGTGGGTACGCAACGACAGATGCTTTCTTAATCTAAGGCTCCATCGGAGAGCTTATTCTGCAGTGTAGTACCCCAGAACAATGACGTCACATACACATAACGGCCATGAAGACACCTCGAGATATTCGGTCCTTACTTGAAACGTTTCCGTGGAATTTCACAAGTCGATCACCAGTCGATACTTTCTCAGATAGCGCGGGGCTCTAATTTCTTGGTGCCGATACATCAGCCCTGGGCCGGGCACAGAGGGCGATCGTACGACGATTTGAGACGCTCCAAAGTCCGCAGAATCACTACGGCCAGGTAACAGAGAGAATATCGAAAATGATTGGGACATTTGTTAGAGCTAACACTGCTCACAGAACAGGTTGAACATTTTACGGTGGAGTTGGCTGAGAGAAACCTGAACTGAGGTCGGTGGGATGTGATGCGGGTCTCGAATTGAATATTGAAAAGGCTTGGAGAAAATTAATGAAGCTTTCAAATGAATTAAACTGTAAAATGTTCATCGAGTATGCAGTGAGAGTGAGTTGTGAACTCCCTTTGTGTAGCACGACTATTAAAACTTATGCCTGGGAAGTACGTGAGGAGATTTACTCTCCAATTAAGCTGGGGTCGCAGAGTTGGCAAACGTTTGTTGTCTATGCCAGTTTAACATGTACAAATGAGAACAATGGTTGATGGGTGAATTCCAACACAGCAGTAAAGAACTATGAAATATCTTGAGAAAAATAACTTTCAAGAGTTCATTCTAATTACAACGGAAAGTAAGACAAGTTTTTACAGGTCCTGATAGTTTTTTCCCACTAAACAAGTCACGACAGAAATCTCTGACATAATAGTAACATCCTGCAAGCCCCATCAACGAACGTTGGGGTGTGCAAACTGGATAATGCGTCAAATGACAATCCTTTTCTCATGACTGCTCATACCCGATCTTTGAGATGGTAAGTAAAGGCAGTGATAATAAACTTGCGTGATAAAATGAGTCCGTATTCGTGAGGCGAGAAATGGAAGTGAAACGCATTTTTCATCGGTGGAAATGTTGATGTGATGAAAGTGATGAAAGATTCATGTAAGAAATAATAAAAGCACAGATGATCGCACAAAATTCAGAGTTATAAGTAAGCGAGTTAATGAACAAAATTCTAAATGTGTTTCGATTTCAACGTCAGAAATTCAGTGAAATACGAAAACAAAAATGTTTTGTGCAGACCCCAAATTGCACAAAAATTGAATAGTCGATATGAGTTAATCAACGGACTCACACCATGGAAAAGTGCACTCAATCTACAATTTTCGATTTTGAAAGTCTTCCACCACCGCTGGTAGCGCAGTTACAGAGCCAGTCGTCTGAAAAAGTGGCATAATTGAAACGCAAGTTGGGTGAGCTGCATTTGCTATTGCATGTCGCTTTTTGAAAGTCATGAGCGAAAGAATAAATGATTTGTTAGCTCATCATATATGGCGAGCTTTGAGCACGGCGATGATCGACGCAAAAGTGAAACTCTAGGTTAATATTTGGAAACATCCACTGGGTTTGATACTTATTACCCAAGCTTTCGCAAATATTAACCTACGATATGGATCCTGGGCATCCCTTATTCTAAAAATAAAAGTGAAACTATAAAGCGGCATATGACATCCAAGTTGTAGGTGAATGGACAGCGTCGAATTTTCAACTTGAATAACTGACGACTCTCGCAGCGTATGACCGAGCCGAATGGAAAGCCACTTCCAATTTTAAAACTTACGACTTTTAGCTTCGGGAAAACTTTTAATGAACAGGGATTGCAGTGTAATTTGAAGGAGGAAGTGACCAATTATTGCAGTACAGGAATTTATTTTGGTGAATGAATAAGGCTTAAATTGGACTTGGTATTCAGGCGTTTATGTCTCTTAATGAAAGGCTATTGCATCAAAAAGGAGCACAAGCGATATTCAGTATTTGGTTTCAATCAAGTTGAGTTTCTACGTTCATAGAAAAATGAACATACCTTTTAATATTTCTTAGATCACCAACATAATCAATTTTCGTACATTATCACCAATAACATTATCAATCTGCTGATAAAAATTTGGGTATAATCTACGTACTAAATGTTATTAAGAAAATCATTAAGTAGCAGGTTTTAATTCATTCCCTACGATTACAATAATGGGAGTAATAACTTGAAGTTAATTGGAAGTATTTCTGTCTATTGATGATTTATTCGAAATCATTCGTTGAGAATTTATTTGGGCTGTACTACTGCGATAAACCAATAAGGAAATTCGAGTTTTTATTTTGCGGATGGATAAATCTTGCATTTAGGGAATAAAAGAATTAACAAATGGGCTCGCAACTTTCGTGAAATATGATGCTGTAATTCAATTAGAAACGCAAGACTCCACGTTTGCAATTACGGCAAAATCATAAAATTAAATTTACAATCTGAATTCACGTAAAAAATCTTGAAGCTGCTTCTCCCATTCGCTTGAAATGAGAAAACTAATCTATGCATACTGGGAGGAAAGACCAATGCTCATGCTTGAATTTATTAGAATTCTTTACATTGACAACAGACGCTTGTTTACGAGGCATGATTTGCATAAGTTATGGGACAAACAGAGACACAGCCTCATTCAAAGTCCCAAATTAAATAATATTGCTGCGACTTGTCTTCTACGGACCCGCCTGTTGTCTCGGACTATAAATTAGGACGGGTGGCTCTGCTAATTTCTCAGCTCGTTGTAAATTTGTGAAACAAAAATACGCTACTAGCTCCCCTGTAGACAGTAATTACATACCACAGCACAGAGACCACAATTTGTGGGATTTTGGTGGCATTTGGTGGGGATCTTCCTAATATGGAGGCGATCCAGAGCGATTCCTGGGGAGTCTCTCTGTGTCGCAGATGGAAGCGATTCCCAAATGGTGAGGCTCGAGATCTCCAGCGAGAATGCTTTACCTGCATCGTTGTCCATTTGCTCAAACTGAAATAGCTTCTCCGAAATACACTCCGAAAAAGCTTTATAGCTTAAAAGTTTTGATTGTGCCGTCCCATGCTACCGCTAGAGCCATTTTATTCAGAACTATGGGAACAATTAAAATATTTCTAAATCTGAAGCTGGTGTGAAATTATGAATTCGTCGACATATTTGAACTTGAAGAGCATAAAGCTAAGTAATACATTTCCATTTGAAATGCTTTGAACTTGAAAAATTAAGGAGAAGTATATTTTACTGCTTCTGGAAGTGTGCAAGAACGTACAGCGGCTTAGCTTACGCTAATATTTATGGAGTAGATGAATTAAGGATGCAAACGCAGAAGAAAATAATAATGCTTTTTAAGTTGTGTGAATGATACACTGCGAGCGTTGCCTTGGTTCTCAGTCGATGGTAATGATCTCACCCACTGAAAAAATGAAGGGTTTATGTGTTAGGAAGTACCATTAATCTCCATATACACTACAGGCTCAGACAACCCTGATGCCTTGTGAAAAATTTCAACGCAGTCAGCACCCCTAGCATTTCATCAGTTTTCTTTTCCTCCCCTAAAATCACCATTAGGATTAATATTTCAAGAAGCCCTTCTTCAAATCTGTCCCGTTATAATTCACGAATTCGTCTCACTAAGCATCCTCGCTGACGCCCAGCTCATATGTCTCTCTGGTCGCTTCAAAAGCCAGATCTCGTCTGCTTCTATGATGCCAAATTACTAAGCTTAAGGCGCCCATAAGGTTTGATGTAAAATGATCGCCCGTTAAGGCAACAAGGATGGTAGTTTGAAGCCCCCAAATCGACTGTGCTAGCTCAAATTTGTGATCTACTGAAGAAAACCTGAACTCCTTTGCATGTCTAGTTCGATAATGAACAGAAGCCGTGGCAACAGTTCACAGAAGTAGTTTTAGGTAATATTTGCAGAAAAGTATAATGAAAATTAACTTACAAGTATTCCATCGGTCATTACGAGTTGTGTCAGATAGGAGAACTGCTTTCATGAAGATAAGGCCGTCGGTCTAATCATATATGATACAAACATGAAAGTTGGTGCAGATTCAATTGATCGTCATCACGCCAATTTATCGGTTGCCAATTGTTCAACTGGAACACTTCAGGTAAAACACCTTCAGCTCAAAAAACACTGAGTTTTTTTGCTATGATTCCCTTCTTATCATTGCACACGCTCATATTTACCTAATTAAATTCATTGCTCGCGTAACGTTTACTTCCTCTAACTGTAATTCTGAATTGTTCAGCAGGTAAATCGCTGTATCAGAATAAGATAAATTGCTCTACTGGTATTCGCTTACGCACGTTTGTTACACTGCAGAATACTATATATCACTGTAAATTACATCAAAGCGTAATGTTCAAGAAATTTCAATTAGGAAAGTATAAAATTAAATGGGTGAAACTTAACTACAATGTCAAATTCCCGTATTAAATGCAGAATTATTTTTCTCTGTAAGGTGAGTCAAAGAATTCCATAAATAGGAGAGCTCTCAACCTTGTCTCTAAGTTGGTTATACTGTGCAGCTGGTCCAGAAATGCTCACCAATTCCCTGATTAATCTTAGTCTCTCAAAACAAAAAGAATTTTTGCAAAATGCCGTAAAAGTAGAACTCGGTCACATTATTCGTATGTTCGTTCGCTGCATCCTAGCCCTGCTCAGCATGCCAGTCCTGCTCAGCATACTTACCCTACTCAGCATACTTACCCTGCTCAGCATACTTACCCTACTCAGCATACTTACCCTACACAGCATACTTACCCTGCTCAGCATACTTACCCTGCTCAGTATGCCAGCTCTGCTCAGCATAGTCACCCTGCTCAGCACGCTTGCAAAACCCTGTTCCAGCATGGCACTTATTGCCGCCATAAATCATCGCCGCTTTACTTCATTCATATGCAAAATGAAGTAATTTCCTTATCTCTCAGGGCATTGAAACGAAAGAATATTCTGCGGCGAGCGAAAAATTGTGGATATGGTTTCGTTGTTTTCGTTATTTGGTTTTCATATGATAACGTTATTTTGTCCTTTTCTCCAGGATGCGTTTTGCCAGGTCTTGCGCTGGCTGGTGGATTGTGCCAACTTATCACGGCTCTAATTTGTTGCTAGAAAATTTTATTTTGTGTAAACAGTGTATTTCTATTGAAGCCGCCGTCAAACAAATAAATGCATAAATGGCAAGACGAAGGTCTGCCGTATGGAATAGAGCGAGGATGTGACCCTGAGGTATTGGGCAGTTTGTCTGTGTAACTCAAACTTTTGAGCAATTTCCTCCATTATTTGTAATAATTCTTATGAAAATGTGGTCTTACTGAGATAAAATATGATGAGATGTCCGTTTTGTGTTTTTACTGTGGATACAAGCACTTTGAATGATACTTAGTTCTTGCTTGTTTGAAAAATTTGGAAAATATGTTGTGAAAGTTACAGGTTTTATTTGACAAATATTCAAGGGATTGAATGTTGACAGATTCAAACGTAGTACGCATGTATATGTATTGACATAAAAATAATAATGATTAATAAAACATGTGATATGATCATGATTTATATAAACCAAGTAAAGGATTCAGGCATACAATGCATATTGCACATAGTACACACTGTCTGCACGAATACTGTGCGCACAGAAGTATGTGCAGGACGATCTGAACTGCGTTACTTCAACGATACGCGCACCTAGTCGGACCTCATGAAACACGTTCTACAAAATATAGAAATTATATAAAAGTTAAAACCTGCACCGCTTTTGCAATACCCTTAGAGTCTGGAGAGATAAAATGCCATCATTACTGGAACACTTCGGTAGAATCATCGACCATTGCCGGTGTCTGGAGAACAGTCGAACCCCCGCCCCCATCTGTTAAATCCCCCAGCACCCCCGGTATAGACTGTGGGTTGATTTCAAGAGGAGAGAATCAGAGCGATAGTTGAATCCTGGTCGTTGTGGTACGGTGAATGTTAGTGGGTCGTGAGTATTTATAAGTGAGCGAAAAACATAAGGACTGCACTCTATCAATTTCAAAGTTTTAGAGCCGTAGTTAGGATTGAACTGCCTCGTAAAAGGTAAGCAAAACGTAATTGTTATAGGGCTTGGCTTTTTTAGTTTTGTTGAATGATAATTATCGCAGGATTTGACAAGTTGTCGCACGATGGCGGTAGGCTATATAGCAAAGCGTTGTCACCGTTGCCGGATAAATTACGTGTGGTCCTGACATTTGGTACGTCGTCAGAATATCGCCACCCCAATACTGAAGGCTACAAGTGAGAATATGAGTTACCTCAATGTGCTGACCATTTCCCTCTTCTTTAAAGGAAATTAATTTGTTATGAGATCGAGGGCAACATAAACTTTTTTCATGGTTTTGTTGCTACAAATTCGATAGTTAACAACTCTTTTTGGTAGAAATTCAGATTTTAATACTTTCACATTCTGTAGACGTTCATCCTGTCGAAAAGTCCTTCAACAGTAATTAAAGCATCTTCGAATGACATGATGTCTCGCGGAACAAGAGGCACTACAATTTTAGGCGATGTGCGCGGCTTATAAAAGTCACGAATAAGATGACGTCCTTGCAAAAAAGTCCCGTTAAAAACACAATATACCGCCAAATTATTTTCAAGAATCGCCCAGTGCTTCAAATTTTTGCCGTATTCTGAGCTCTTTTGGACGGCATGTCTTCGGACTCGCCGCACTGCTAGCTCTGTAAACAATTTACAATCCCGATTCACCTCAGCTGATCAATTTTACAAATACGTTATTGCCATACAAAGAACAGAACTGAGGTTAAAATTTTATGTTAACAGACAACAGATAACCCTGGGCGCACAAGAAGAGCAGCAGGAGTCTCACTGCACTTCCCATTATTACCTCTAATTTCATCGAATGCTACCGTCTACAGGTGACTTTCAACAAGGCTGTGGCGTATTATACATAAAATCCGTAGCATTCAAATTTACCGTTGTATTCACTCCTGATTTTGTACAAAATTACCATTCCTAGGAGTCTGAATGATTTAAAAAGAATTTGACAATTAATGAATAGATTTTTTACGACAGTTTGAAAACAGTTGAGTAGGAAACTTTTCGAGTATTAAAAGCAAAGTGTTCCTATACACCAGTTGATGTAAAAACACTTGTAATAGGCTAAAGCAACTGTACCCTAAATACACAGTGAACAATCTATCACCCAAATAATGAAGCTGGTGAACAGTCAAAAGAATTTCATACCGAGCTAGCAATTAGGGACCCTGCAGATCCGGTTAATGAACAACGGAATTTTCGCGCAAAATATGCAAATGTACGCGGAGAAAGGAAAAAACGACGTTCAACTTTCTTCCGCAGCAGACAACTGGCAACAGTGCACGTTACATTGCGCAAGTGTTGTGTGAAATTAGATGTCACAAAAAACACTTCCAGCCACACGAGTTCTCTGTGAAAATCCATGCGTTCTCACACTCTTATACTCTCAGGTTTTAGGCCTTGCACGGTTTAGGTGCAAGTAAACACAATCTACGGAACTAAACTGCGGAGAAGCAACGCATCTGGGCTTGACTGCTTTGACTTGAAAACGAATTTCGTCCGTTTCCTTGTTTCTAGACCATTTGGGATCGAAGGTCGTTGACGCATTAGGAGGATTTTTCTGTGCTCGTAGAGTGGAAAATCTGGAACGGAACTAACGGCATCTCATTCTTTTCTTGATTGTTCAACAGATCGTAAGTCCTTTCCATTTATTGATCACGTCAAGATTCGATGATATTAAATTCAATAATTCTAGAATTCTTCATGTGGTATATAACTGGGCTTGAGGCCTCAGGATAATATTTCATTAAATGATTTTGCTTAGAATCTTTCGATTTTAGCATCTGAACATTTGAACAGGGTGAATTTTAATCTAACAAAGCAATTTTCTCAGTTTCCGGTTCAATTTGAGTGTCACGTTTTGTATCGGATTACATCTTGCTTTTGATGGGGTAGCTGTTTTCGTACTGGCAACGACCTAAATTTTTAGATGTATGTAGATGCTATTTTCGATATAAATTAATTATGATATAAAAACTGTTTAATACGAATGTAGAAAAGCTGTTTGTTGGACAGATCTGGTTCTTCATGCAGAAAGCGATTATTCTCAAAATTATGGCAATTAGACCGCTACAATAATCAAAAGTGAATTTTTCAATACCTAGCAAAATAGTTTCCTGTCACTGATTTTCGTTGGTTTTAGTGAAACACTAACATATAACAGATTAGCCCTCGAAAGAGCCATTTAATTTTTTGTATAATACTCAGTCTCTCACACCAGAGCATCAATGTGTTTCCCAGTTTCCACTCAATGAAAATGATGGTTCTGTTCAAGGGCTCCCTGCTGCGACCAAAGGCTTCAAGGTGACAGAAATTATGTTCCTATAAAGTGCACAAAAAATTATTGTCAACCCACGCCTACACGTCGCGGATCACGGATGACGGCAGCAAAACTCGGGTGAAGAACGTGTAGTTGTAATATCATTTAATTTTACACTTTAGTGAGTAAATATTGTGAAGCATTTCTACCGAAGAGGTTCAATGATAACAAGCGCTTAGGTAAGTAGTGTAAATTGTCTATTTGCCATTCATCAAAAAACGAATGAGTCGTTCAGATTCTGACGCAGAGACGTGGAGTGTGAGTGATTTGAGTCATTTCCTCTGAAATTCGCGTGGTGTTTGATCAATGAGATGTCGTGTCACTATTACGCAAGATGGCGAAAAGTGATCTTGAAAATGTGAGCGCTAAATCTTCCTTTCTGATATTTTTAATCTCCAATCAATATCGATTGAAGAGGAAATGGTACTTGCACAGACATCTGCTTCCTGTAATGTCGTATAATTCACAGCAATCTCCGTCTGCGATTACCCCGAATCAACATGCAATAGATTTTCAATAACACTGGGTAACCAAAATTTACCTATGTCATGTTCCTGTGTTAAAATATAATGTACCGTTGGTGTGTAACTAAACGAAAAGAAAAGAAATAGTTTTAATGCTAGGGCTTTATTTTTGTGCTGAGGTCAATGAATGCTGAAATTTGCTGTTCATCAATGGAATGCCACTAATGTATATAATACAAGTTTTGGGTGGAGAAATTAGTCGAGAGCATTTTTTTAAAATTAACATGTGTAAAGTAACAGAGCAATTTGGAAATGCTTCATTTTTTTATAACGAAAAAGTTTTCGCTCTGAATAATAGCGAATTTGGATAGAAATTTTATTGTTTTTGTCCAATTTCAGATCCTCAGCATAGAATGTCAAGTACACAAAACTAAGCATTTTGAACACCAGTTGCTTTTAGCAGATAATCGAAATGTTCACGGCGCCGCAGCTGCCCGTGAGAATTGTGATGTGTACGGAGGGGGCGCGACGCCTCATAGCACCGCCCGTGCTGCGATGGTTCTCGCTCTATAAAAATGGAAATTTCGAAAAACGCTCACAACTTACTTCTCAACCCAATAGCATACAAGAGTAAAGTTTAATAGTAATAATGGACACTTTCCGCTGTCTAACATTAAAATAGTTCGGAAATAACACTTAATTGCCAGGAACAAAAAATATGCTAGCATCAAGATCTATAAATTTCAAGATCGAGAGCAACTGTAACGACGTAGAAAAACAGGTTGTAGGTGCAGTTTTGCTAAAATTTCGCGTGAGGAAGGAGGACTTTCGTATAGATCCCAATTTGAACCCTGGAAACCTTGCGTGGATTTCAGCGAGACCGATCAAGGCTGTTCCAGTGCTGCACCTTCTACCGCAGCTCGTTGGATCGACTGCGTGGCGAAATCCAGTGAGCGCAGCAAAACGATCTCCGCTAATGCGAGCTCATTTAAAGCGAGGGCTGAATCATGCTCGGATGATCTGGGCGCTGGCTCCCGTCAATGGCCTGTCATTTACCATGAGCTTTATTGTAATGGAGTGATACATGACCTCTATTGAAGGAAAATTTACGCTATTCACGCTTACAATGAGGGGACTTGTGAGAAAAACGGCGTGGTCGCGTCTTGGCTCCCAACTTAAGATCGGCCGATAGGACCCGACTGGCCATATCAAAAGATTCTGCAATGGCGACCACAAAGCGAATTTTCTGACCATAAGACTGAGTGCATTCGATTGCTACGGATACAGATTGCGATCGTTTCGGTGAGCGGAACCCAAGGTAGCAACTGTGAAGTCTTCACGTATCCGTGCAGTGGGCTCTTCGAATGCCAGTTCAAAATTTTTATGATTCAGCGTCTGCCTGAAATCCAAAAAACGTCCTTAATTTTGCTGGGAATCGACCGCATCTCTCACGTACTATTGTTCGCATTTCAGGTAGTGTTCTTAATTCATTCTACTTCAATTGGTAGAATTTGTTCATTGAAAAATTGTGTTTTTCGCATGTGAGATAAACAGCAAGCGTAGTTATAATTTGAACAAACTGAGCACCCAACCTACTCTTGAGACCTTTCGAATCACTGCTTCATTTTAGAACAACGCTTGCTTTGATGATGCCAATTATTTCGATGATGCCAATGGAAAGAGGTTTTATTCATGTAATATTGATCCGAGTTACAAATGCACATTCGAGTTACATATTCATAATCCCCACCCAAATTAGTATTATTTTGAATAATATCATATTATAGCTCTGATGTTCCCATTGCTTGCATGAAGCTACAACTTGACTGAGCCGAAAAATCTGGTATTGCCGCTCACTTCTCACAGCAGGTCTCCTCGTAACCTAGTGACTATTGACTCTGCAGGCGTTCAGATCTAACGTTACGCATGTAATTCAGAAATGAGACCTCGGAAGGGTAAAAACTGAAATAACTCCCCTGCCGCTCATCCATCTCGCATCTCGCAGGACTGCCACCATACCGTTGATGGGAAAACACCGACTACGACTTCGCACATTGGCTCCGTGGGAGCCAAAGCAGAGAAAAACTGGCATGCTGAGTCGTTTATCGTCCAGCCGAGTTGGTTTTAAATTTCCAATTTGGAGGGCTAATTTTCGATGAGCATTAGATAACGTAAGCTGAGATAGAGATCCAACAGTTATGCCTCTCGGCAGTTTAAAAGCTAGATGGCTATAGGAAGCATCTTTCATAGTACGAACTGTTCTCTGGCAAGCGGGCTTCTTCTTGTGTCTAAAAAATGCCTTTGCTTTTCTGAATGTGTGCAGTGAACACGATTACAAAATATAATATACGACCTCTTTGCTAGGAGAATGAGTAATATCGTCAATTAAGTAAGTAATTTTACTCGCATCCGTGTAGCTCCGTGTCTTTGTATATATATGAGTAAGAATAGGAAAGATAAATTTCCCTTGCGTTTTAAAACGCGTATCATTGATAGCACTCTCTTCATTCTTCATCCTCTCCCGTGTTCCGAAATCCCCAAAAATACTATGCTAACTTTCTCTGTCACATATACCTTGTCCAAATTCATGAAATCTTTCGATGTATTAGTTGAAGAGAAGCTTTCATTAATTTTCCAAGGCTTCTTTACATTTACGACTTCAGATTGTGAGCTGAGAGCAGCTGTCGTTTTTTGTATGTACTCAAGATTCAATAAAATTAGACGTGCGCTTACTGCAAGTAAAGCTTACACTTTCATATGAGAGAAAAGAATCCCAAAAAGTGAGTAACGTTGAAAATATTTTCAATATTCAAGCCAGTAGGCTTCAGAGCCTCCTGGCTGGAGATGCAAAGATTGTTGCATGGCCTTACCGTTGCTGCAACTCCCAAATCATTATTGAATTGAAGAACTGGTGCTGATTTTTAAAAGGCCCGAAGTAAATTTTACTTTCATATAGTTAAGAATTAATTCGTATGCTCAGCGTTTTTAATGTAATGGTTATGAGTGTTTTTTTTAAACTGCATCAATATGTCAATACTATTTCGTATCTCGAAACAAATGTTCCAATAATCCCCTTCACAACCGCAGCAAAAATCAGTAAATTTTCGATTTAAGAACGTAAAATCATCCATACACTCCTAGCAATACTGCATTCATGTTGAAGATTAAAAGACACCAGCGAGTCCGTTAGAATTGTTAACTCACTTAGCTCTGCGAGAAGTCAGATTCGTCTTCACGTACGTGAACCATGGAAGAGGAGGCTCAGACTCAAGAAGCTGAGGTCGAGTATGATTAATGAACACAAAATGGGTTTTGCTAGCGACCGAGGTGGTGAAGATCACCGTACGTTGGTGATTACAAACCTGCTCCAGGCGCTGTTTTAGGGCCCACGTTGCTCCTCCCGCGGTCTCTAGAATTGTTTTTTTGTACGATATCTCTTCAGGACTTGCTCGACAGCTGGACCTAGTAGCTCATGACTGGGACTTTGAAACACTGAAACTTTCATTCTGCTAAGCATTACGTTTGTACTTACCAGAAGCAGATCTCTTGAAAACATGAACTATGAAACCTAAAAGTTATTTTTGCTCATTGAATTCGTGAGAAGAATAATTACGGAATACCGATTCAAATAATGTGTAACTCACGCAAAATAATGTATGTTTGGATTTGGTTCAGTTTTTAGAGAATTTGAAATGAGAACACTTAAAGTGAACTCAACGAGAAAATTCCCTTGAGAGTTGATCGAAAATACTGAAATATAATGAATTGAATTTGACGTTCACCGAGTTTCAACAACGGAAAATTTCCTGCACCAATGTTTCAGGCGACGCTATATATTTCAGACGAATATCCAATGTTTCAGAGTCGATGTTCTTTAATTAAGCGCGACTGAACGTAAATCAACTCGATAAAATAACGGTTAAAATTCCTTCAGTATCTACTAGTAAGCATACATCCACAAGCAAACATTACTCAATTTAATTCATATTATGATTAAAAAACTTAAATAGAGTCGCGTCGAGAGCAAAGGAGTCAGAAAATTGGGATGTGGAGGAGTAAAGGGCAAAGAAGAGATGTCGTTGATCTAAACGAACTTAAAATTTCTATGTCAGGGGCAGTGAACTTGAAATTTTCATAACATTACATGTTGATACTACGATGTATTAGATGAAGTTATATTGTATGATTATTTTTTATGAAACTGAGGTTTTGTAAGTATTTGCTCTGCACATGATACTCCACAGCAAACCGTGATGCTGTGTGCACAGGAGGAACCCGGCAGAGTTTAAGACGGAGTTAGCTTAGCGGTCAAATAATTGAAGATTATTGGTAAACAAAACAAACAAAAACGGACTTGCTGAGAAAAATCGTTTAGGACATCAGTGAAAGAAACTCAAACGTTCCAAAGAATTTCTCCAGTTAAATACGGGCTTAGAAATAACCATTTTTAATTAAATTCATATGCGATGCGGCCAGTTCACATTATCTAATGAAAACGAAGTCGCTCATTGTTTAATTCCTTCGAAAAAAATATTTTGAAGTAACTTCGAGACGATCTAAAGTCATGTCAAATATTGTAATTTAGGGATTCGGGTAATATATTTTCAATAAAGTAAGCATCTTCTTTACGCCACATAATATTGACGATTAAATAAAGTAGGTGCCGTACGAATATGAGCTTTATTTGGAATATGTAACGACGACACTGGCTGTTATAATATATGTTCTAAAATAAGGGCATCAAGACCACCTACTGTGGTATATGAAACATAATAGTATAAAATAGTCTATATTGGATCAAAGAGACCAGCATAGAGATGCGGGAGAACAGCGATGAAAATGAAGACACATGTAATACCAATGATGCCACATGAGCGTGTTGCACATGAGACAGTGCGGGTACCAGAAGCTTCAACTTAAAGCCTGAGATGGTATGCTGTCGTGTTTTTTATTGAAGTTTGATAGTTGTTGTTCGTTTATCACTCGTAACACATTATTTTTGCCTACTTTTCAGGGCTAATAAATTATACTCCCCTTCGAGGGAAATTATAGTACCCATTGGGCATCCATCCCGGTCATCTACTGTGGAGAGCTACGTTTTCCGATGAATTTTAAAATAAGTAACTAGTATCAAAATTCAATTATTTCTTCACCTGCCTCTCACTAATTTTCCATTCTGAATTTGACACCAGCAAATAAAACCAAGCCTTGTACAATTCAAAACGCTTACATCAGTGTGTTTATCAATGTTAACCTAAAAAGGTTTTTTGCGTGGAAAAAACTTTTGTAGGACAAACTTTAATATAGTTTCATTCAAAATGTGGTGTGAGAGATCAAACACAAACTTTTACTTATAATAAATACATTTTTGTTTTCAATGAGCAAAAAATTTATTTCCAAGTAATGCTGATATACTGATAAAGAGAACTAAATTAAATGAGTATATATGGGCTACCGCCAATGGATTGTATATACATATATTTTAAGAATTTTTTTATCAATTTTAGATTTAAGTTTATGCGTCATCTCTACATTGGTTTTCAAATGTTATTACTAGGTTAAGTTTACACGTATACATGGTGCATTCCGCATACAACAGAGTGCATAGAATGAGAGACAGTCGTGAACACGTGAAAAAACATAATTCTGTAACTACAATATCTATCGACACGACATTCGAAAAGGGATTACTTTTCTAAGTTTTTACGTTATGATATACTTTTCAGCTATTAAAAAATATAGTCAGAATCAACATAAATTTTCAAAGCTTAATCGAAAAAATTTAATATAGAATTGCCTCGTCGATACGCTTGATAGAAAGGAGAAGATAGAGGGAAGCTACGGGTAAAAAACGAAATCCGGGCGTTCTTCGGTACGACAGAATACGAACATTGATTTTAGTGACCAGTAACAAATCCCTACGCCGGGAAAACTAAGGAAAGCATCACACAGAAATATTTGCCAGAGTGTAATTATCAATGCGCATCTTTAGAGTTTAAGATTTTCCTTGAAGATAAATAACTACTGCCTCCGAACACACGAAGCACAAACCTGCGCCGAGATGAGCAGCCCCGCCTCGAGGTGATTGTAGAGGTCGAAAATAAGCTAGAGCTTACCTCACAGGGAGATCAATGAGTTTCGTGGCTCATCACTGAGGTCGAGTTATCAGCCACTGCCGAAGCAAAAGGTCGTCTGAAGAGGTGGAGGCTGCGGAAGCTGGCACCCTCCTGTCGCGGCTTGAACGTTGCAGTACGGAGTTCAGACGAGACGGACACGTGTCAATATGGAGTACGACAAATTAAAAATTGGTCAGCTATTTGATCAGCCCACTCGACAGCGCATGCCTTTGCCGCACCAAGCCTTTAACACCGTTGTTCGTGCACGAAGATTGAAGCCGAAAATCAAGACAGTTAAGTACAATTTAGCAGATATAATTAGCCCTGATTTATTGATACGAAAGGGTAACTACCATTGAATACCCCGCGTGCGTAAAATATTTCGAATGTATCTTCCAAATTCTGAATAACGTTGACAGTACTTACTTGATGACAATACCGAATATTCCATTCACCAAGCCCTAGGTGTACTACTCATAAGATTTGCGTAGAAATGCTTTCGTAAAAGAGAAGCCACCTGGTATCTGAGAGTGTTCTATCACTTTCATTAACTTGAATAGCCTTTAACCATGGAATGAGGATATGTTCCAATACTGCTTGGATTGAAATGAGAGTTTATTGTTCATTACTAAGTTCTTCACACCCTTAACGAACGTTTATTACAATGAAACCCCAAAAGGGGTGCAGAAATTGAAGAAGAAAGATACGAACTCAAATTCACAACGGCTTGCAAGACGTCTGCAGTCTAGTCACGTGATGAGGTTTCCTCAGGTAACAGACAACTTCAGTTAACATTTTCAAGCAAAATGTTGGTTCCATACACGGAAGCTTTTCTTCCTGATAATGCACACTTGGGAATGTTTGCTAACGAAGAAAAATCTCTCAGAATATTGCCCTGTGCAAGTGCCGACTGGGAGAGCCGTGAAACCGCGCAAGCAAAGGCTTACTGGCTTCACCCTGTGCGCCCTCCGAAGCGTGAGCGCACCCACACGAAAAATGTTGTAGTATTGTAGAAGCATAGAGCTTTAGAAACATGAAAACAGTTTATCGACGAGCCAATTTTAGGAATTTAATATATATTAACTTTTTCTTTCAAGTATTTTAATTTGAGTGCCAGACTTTACTTGTTTAACACAAAACTCAAAGGGTTCAGTGGATCAGAATTTAAAGCCTTCCTGTTTAATTAAGCGCTGCTCACGCTTTACGTTGGTGATAATCTTATCAATAACAGGAAAAAATAAGGTCACTACATTCCGTGCTATTTCCTGCTAAAAAACAGTTCTCCCTCCTATTTCGATAGGTTTTCTAGATTAAAGACGAAAGAATTCATTCACGTTCCATGGCGTACTGCCTTGTGTCTCAGAATGATTTATCACTTTCGTTAAATGTTACAACTGTGAACTGATAATGGGTCCAGGTACCAAAGTAATATTGTAGTGCTGATACCACGCCCCTACCACACCAGCATGGAATT